>OZ004712.1:49248879-49541379 GCA_963924515.1 Vespertilio murinus | reverse complement strand
GTAAGGGGCCTGCAGGAGGCAGCCCACAAATGATTCTCTCTCCTCATTGATGTTTCTCTCCCTCTCTCTCCCTCTCCCTTCCTCCCTGAAATCAATAAAAATATATTTGATTGCAATATCTCTGATGATGAGGTTATAGTGGTTTTTATTTCCTTTTTTGCTAGTCTGCATTTTGACCAGGAAAGGCAGAGCAAAAAAGGTTAGGGTTAATTGGCTACATATAGTAATATATGATGTTTTGACTTAAATTTGGCTAGATTTTCTTTTTAATTTGTCTCACAAGGCATCCAAAGAGAACAGCATCAAGGAAAGATAAAACAGGGACCTAAACACATACTGGCTCTTGGACTCCAAATGCAGGCAGTGATTACCCTCGTCTCTCACTTGGAGTTTTAGGAGGATCTGAGGGGAATTCTGAGCTCTGCCCCAACTCCTGGCTGCTCATCAAAGGCAGCCACAGTGCAGAAGGACTGGAGGGAAATTAACATCCATTTGTACTGAAACGCAGCAATCCCGTTTTAGCATTTAAGCCATTAAAAATTTATTTTGTCACTTTTTAAATCCTCAACTGAGGATATTTTCCCACTGGTTTTTAGAGAGAGTGGAAGAGAGAGGGAAAGACAGAGAGAAATATCGATGTGAGAGAGACACATCGATTCGTTGCCTCCTACATGCACCCAACCAGGGCCCAGGCCGGGGAGGAGCCTGCAACCGAGGTACATTCCCTTGACCAGAATCAAACCTGGGACTCTTCTGTCTGCAGGCAATGTTCTATCCACTGAGCCAAACCGGCTAGGGCTTTAAGCCATTAAAAAAAAAAAAAAAGATTCTTTGTACTAATATTTCCTTGAGAACAATCTCAGGATTTTAAAAATTGAAATAAAATGCTGAGAGAAACCACTTATTTTCGGCGTATCATCACATAATAGAATCGAGAACTAAGCACTTACGCTAATGCGTGTGCAACCATCCATGACCCAGACACTCCAAAACAACCTTACGACGAGAGTTTTCCCAGAGAAGTTGTTTTAGGGTTCTGTAATGCTATCCTTTGGCACAAGTACGACCAATAATCGTTCAACTTCACAAATGTGGAAAGACTAGACGTGGGGCCATCATTTTTCAAGTCCCAACACCGCAGAAAGCAAACACACACACCCCATTAACTCCCCAGAAGGGTGTAACAAGGAACGTGTGGGTGCAAGCTGCTAAATAGTGCGTGATCCAACAACAATCAAAACACTTCATTAATTTAATGATCTAATTCCAGCACTGGAGCAAAAATGATTTATCTTCCTACTTGCTATTGTTTGTTGTTGACTTACCTTGAGCTGTGCTTGGCAGGTGCCACGATGAAGAGGTGAAAGAGGGCTGTCCCATCAGGCCAATTATGGTTTAAACTCATAGTCACGTCAAACTCTATTCAGGCTCTGGGCATGGGACCAGCCTGACCTTTCTCCTCAGCCACAGCTGCTTCTAGTAACATCTTGTTCTTCCACCGTGTTAAGCCTATTTACGTTTAAGTCGTGGGAGATCTCTCAGGGGACCGGGTGTACCCGTTAAGTCTACACGATGGTGTTTCTTGCTTTCAATCTAAAGCTGTATTTATTAAAACACAATTTAAAGATGCATTAAAACAGTCACGATTATCTGTCCTCAGCTTCGTCTGAAATACTGGAGAATCTGACCATCGTGTGTGCATATGTTATGTTTGAAAATTCCTTTATTTTCCCTTCAATGATTAATATTTGGTTTTGTCAAATGTACTTACACTTTTGTAATAGCCTGTTCTTCTGCTGTTTACTAGTTTTCTTTTTACATCTCCTGAACACTTGAAACATACTTTTCTTTAAGGTCTCTTTCACAGTGGTCTGTTTCCTCTAATTATTAGGTTCGAGTTCTCCTTTCGATTGACCCTTGGCCCTGAAGTATCCTTCATGAAGGTTTACTTCCTGCCAGGACTTAGAGCTGTTAACTGGTTTCACCGTCAGCGGGAGTGGCTGCTCGGTGAGGTACGGAAGGTTCTAGGTTATGGATGCTCAGGGCGGGCTCCTATTAGCCTCTGCAGGGGGTGTGGGGACGGGGAAGGCATATGGGCTGTATCTGTTCCAGATTAACCTGTTTCCCAATTTTTAAATAATTTTAGAGAAAAGGTGCAAAAATAATGCAGTGTTTCTGTATGCCTTTTACACAGCTTCCCCCAAGACTGAGGTCCTGGCAGCCATGCCAACGTTAACAAAAGCAGTAAATTAACCTTTGCATAAACTGTTAACCACACCATAAACTTCACCTGGATTTCACCATTTCCACTGATTACTTTTGGTGGTCGTTTCAGGATCCTATCCGGGTGTCCACGTTTCATGCCGTGGGTTTCCACTGCGTTTCACAGATTCTTTGCTTCCGTCAGCCTCCGTGGGTTATTTTCTTGGGTCTCACCAACAACTCCAGGTTTATGCTATTGCCTTTCCAGATGGTACCGACTTTGCTCCTCTCGTTTACCTGTCTAGACTGGAGCGTCCTAAGCTTTGAATTCCAAAAGGAATCTGCTCTAAGCGGAAGCATCGATTTGATCAGTGGGTGATGGAGGGGGTAGCACCAGCCAACATGAGTGAAAACAACTCTGCAAATTCCACACACTGAACAGACAACTTCCAACATAATTACTTGGAAAAAGGAAGTCCTAGCGGTTCTCACCAGGGACACAAAAATTAGAGAACAAAAAAAGTCCTCTCATTCCACCTTCACACGTTATAAATGAGAAAACTACCACGGTGCAAAGGAAATGAACAGAAAATAGCACTTGACACCAAGTCATAGCATTTATTGACAGTTCCATTTAAAATGCTAGGAAAAGCCGTATAAATTGTAAACATGAAAACCAAACACTTGCATAAATTATTTCAAAAACTACAGCACATTAGAAAAACACTGCAGCTAATTGGAGGGTAGAAACATAACTGACAAATAGAGGGAAGATTTGATTCCTAAAATCATACACCTATTCCAAAATTTTAGTGCCAGCAAACCATGATTGTCGAGTTCAAGTTGCAGGACGGATGCCACAGGTGGCCTCAATTCACTCTGTGTGTGTTCGTACATTAACACTCATGATCTTGGAATGAGAGCGCAGGAAGAGTCAGAAGAATATGGACCTCGCCAGAGGGGGAGGAGACAAGTGGGCACCCCAGGGCAGCTCTACGAAGCAACCTGTCCTGGGAGGGGAAGGCCAGCCACCCCTCCATGCTCCCGATGATGCCCTGGAGGAAAGCAAAGCTGAGCCTACTCCCCTTTGCTGCCATGAGCCCTCTGAGCTTAGAGCTACCGAGTTCATGGGTGGAGCTTCTTTCCCTCTAGCACCTCCTTCTTCCCCCACATCTGTAGGAAAGTACCGGGGGTCTGTCTTGAACTTGGCCCTGGACTATTCCTGAACTTGCACACGTAAGAGTCAAGTCATGAGTGCATGACATCTGGTGGGCCTGATGCTCCAAATTCTCCAGAATGGTCCCACAGAATCATGGACGACAAGACCCAAGTTGCTTACATCGTTACCTCTGTTCCTTCACCCTTGACGTTAAATTCGAAGTGGCCCCAGAGCAGAAAATCCTGGGAGGAGGAAAAGCAAGCCACCTGCATAATTATCTGCCCGGTGGGAGGCTAATCTGGGCCCGAGTTCCTCAGATTCAGACACGCATTCCTTCCCCCTCGCTCCCCGGGGCTCCGAACGTGTTTCATGTTTCGAGGGGCATTTAAACGTTATTTTCCTGAATGTCAATGCTGCTGCACGTCCTTACATAAATTCTCACGTGTACCATTACACCCAGGGGCACGGAATTAGGATCGTACCGTGAGGTTTCGGTTTTCAAGTCTTTTTAATACAAAGGAGTCCTCATTTAAACACTGAAAATCACCCCCCCCCCAAAAAAAATATCAAAAGACACCTGAAATGTACACAGTCTTTGTTCACTATGTATTAAGTGAACCTATTCAATTTTATGTTATAGCAGCTGCTCGTAGAAACCCCTCTCACCTGTTACAAGAATATCTGTTAATGTGTGGGATTAAATGTAAAAAGTGAAGTTCAAGTTACTCTCCCATTAAAAAAAATGGGTTTTGTGATTAGTGGTCTGCTTGCAGGTGTAGAAGCGGCCTTCCTTGTGCTCCTGTCTGGGACACATGCGGACTGGCAGGCTGTGGAGGCTGGCTTTGGAGACTTGCGCTGGAGGTAGAAATGAAATGGCTAAAACTCAACGAGAGCTGAAGTTGGTGTGGTAGTTGAGACCTGAGGCCCCCATCCCGCTGCCCGGAACCTTAAGCAGCTTTCCTTCCAACCAACAAACTCATTCCTATCTACTAGCAAGAATCTAGTTTGAAGGGGAGAAAGAAGTTTATTTAATGATTAACTGGCGAGTTACTGCAAATGCCGATCAGTGTCCGAGAGATTGGTGTGGTCACCGGAGCACTAAGCGGCTGTGCGGTGCGGTCAGTGCTGACCCTGCCCACAGGCAAACGGGGGCTCGTCACGCACAGAGCACTGGGTCCCGCCCAGAGCCTTCGGGCAGGCCTTCGCTGTGCTTTGCACCACAGGCCTCCGGCCCTGAAAGTCTGGTTGGGGGGAAAAAACCACGTAGCATTGCTGCTCAAAAGCCCCATGCCACCGAAATAAAAAATGCTCTGAAACTAAATAGCATTCATGTGGCTGTCAAAAAGTCAAATATATGTATTTATATATATTCCACCAGGCTTCACAAAGGATTGAATGTGGCCCAGCGGCTGGCCACTGAGATCTGCCCAAGCAGTGGAGCAGACGGTGGAAATTTTTAAAATATATATTTTATTGATTTTTTATAGAGAGGGAGAGGGATAGTTAGAAATATCAATGAGAAACATCCACTTGCTGCCTCTTGCACAACCCCCACTGGGGATGTGCCAGCAACCAACGTACATGCCTTTGACAGGAATCGAACCTGGGACCTCTCAGTCCGCAGGCCAACACTCTACCTCCTGGGCCAAACCGGTTTCGGCACAGATAGTGGAATTCTTAAAACCACTTCCACGCTTGACCTTGGGCCCTTTGGCAGATCCTGGTGTGCTCCCCTCCTCTCCAGAATGGGCCTCTTCCTCTGCAGACCTTCTGTCCAGGCCTGATCATCCCCTCATTGTCTTACTCCAAGCATGGGACTCACAACACCCCTTCCTCCTCTTACAAATCTCCCTGGGCAGTGGGGCTGGGAATTCTGTCCCTGTATTGTAGCAGATCAAGTTAATTTCCAACGACAGCTTTACCCACTTTTTCCTTCGTCCCCCTGGCCCACTCTGGGTTTCCTTGGGCCTCCTCACCCTTCCCCTGGGCAGCTCCCCTGTCTTCACTTAGGTCGCTGCTGATGTTGACTTCTCCCCACGATCCCATTTCCAAATAGGTAACTTCTTCTGCCGAGGACCTAACGCACTTGTGCACTCTCAGCCAACGTTACTGATGCCTACACCATGTTATTTATGGGTATCTTCCATCTTTTAAACCTGTATGTGTTATACAACTTAGATTCTAAGACCTCAGAAGGCAGGGTCCCCGTTTGACAGAAAGTCAGGAGCATGAAAGACGTGAAGCCAACGCTGTTTACAAGTTAATGGCGAAGGAAGTGATTTGAAAGTAAAACGAGAGAGGAAGAGAGTCACACGGGGTGTTTAGCTGTCCTCCGGGTAGCTCCACATGAACGCATTCGCTGGCCGGTCACCGCACATCAGACCCTCCATCCCAGCGTCATCATACGGACAGCGTTTCCCATTTCACAGTGCTTTGTGCTTCCTTCTCAAAGGGACACTTGCACACACGGTCCCATCTGATTCCCACAGTGAGAAATGCTATGACGTGGGCACAGGAGGTCTGTCCTTGTTTGGCTGAGAGGGGGAGAATGAGGCTCAGAAAAGGGACCTGACACATAGATTTCAATGATCATTTCTCCAATTTTATAGTTTATTACCACTGGGACTTTGAAAATAGGGGGAAAGGAGAGACATACATGTTAACTTTCCATCTTAGAGTGCTTCAAATAAATGCGCTCCATGGCACACGCGAGGGACCCGAGGACCTTCCTTTTCGGCAGACCCGTGTGGGTGTGGTGCTCCCCACCACAGCTAGTCTGTCCTGACTGAGTCTGGGCATTGGTAAAACTTCTGTGGCAGCTGTTTAGAGAAAACAGGGGCAACCTGGGCGTGCTTCCCAACCACAGCAGAGGGCTGGCGACCTCACCCGCCTGCTCACACCAGTCCCCACCACTCCACTCCACACCCTTCTACCCACCCCCTCCCCCGCCCCCAGGGTATTCTATGTCCTCTTTGGTCTTGACATGGGTTTAAACGTGTATCACTTCTAAGAACATTGCAGGTCGAATCCTCTTACGCTAGTTTGAAAGGCAGCGCAATCGCCATTGCCGCCCCCTTTAGACAGGGGCCCGTTTCTCCAACGGCCAAAGGAGGGAACCACTTCTAGCGCCGACCACACCGGGAGGGCAGGAGAGGGGCCTGCGTTTGGTCCACTGGCTGCCACACGACTCGGCTTCCCTGGAAGGTGTCCGTGATACAACTCTGCTGGGACGCCTGGCATTCTTAGTAAGGCGTTCGGGAAACCTGGTGTTTCTCAGGGGCACACACAGAGATCCCTCCACGCTGAGTATTAACCCAAGACCCAGGGCCAGAAACGAGACCCAGAAGGCGGCCTTCTCTTGGAGCTGGTGAGGGCTGCCTGAAAAGGAGTCCCCTTCCTTAACTTAACATCCTGGAGGGACGTCCTCTCCAGCCCTCCTCTTGGAGAAGCACACAGATCAGGGGTGACTGCCCTGCACGGTGAGGCAGAGGAGGGCAGAGTGGAAACGTGGCTCTGGAATAACGATGTCACTGCGGAAACCTACGGCAGCGGGCTCGGGGATCTTCAGGTGTGACACGGGTTTTGATTACAGCCCCTAATGCTGCCTGTTTATCTGCTGTTTAAAGTATTAGCTGGTCTAATTAAAAAAAAAAAAAAAAAAGGATTCACAGTAGCAAGGTGTTACCTGTTTTTCTTGTGAGCTTCACTCGGGTACCAGAAAATCAAACAGCCCTTGTCGTTCCAGTCCTCACTTTAATTGGGGAGGGGGGGGGGGGGAAAGGGGGGGGGAAAGAAATGGCGACTCTGCCAGGCCCACGGCACCCAGACGCCTCCAGCGGTCCCTCGCAGAGTCACGCACAATGAAATCAGACGTGAGGAGCAGCCCTCTCCCTTCCCTTGTCCCCGAAGCTCCTCTTCCCGTTCCCCGATTCAGAGGCAGGCGAGAACTCAAGCTTCCTGTCTAGGCCTTGAACATACAGAGGACGTGTCCGCAAATCGCTATGCGGTGGCCCTGGGAATGCTTCCACATCGTTGTGGCTTATGTACCGTTTCTCATTCAAACATAATTTGTGAGCCATTCACGGGCCAAGCGCCCGGCCCGGCGAGGCCCCCCCCCCGAAAGCCTCATTCCGTGGGACTGGCCTTGAAGAGGACATGTGCTGACTGACGTGGGGTGCTCTCGGGAGCCCCACGTGCCCCATTAAAAACCAGCAAATACAATTAAGAATGTAAATCTAAACTCTGATATGTATTTTGAATAACCAAATAAATATTTAGCTTTTCCCCCCTCTCTTAGGAGTGGTGGGGTGTTTTTCCCCCCCTCTTCCTAGAACAAAACGAAGCCTTCAACACATTCTTCCACCGGAAAAGCCAGAGTTGCATTTCACAGACATAACGGGGGAGGCGCTGGGAGCGGTAGCACCAGAAGTAGAGGGGAAATGCAGGTGATTGATGGCTTCGTGTGGCATCATCAGGCTCTAACGTCTACCATTTGGTTTCTCACTAGTAGCTTTTTAAATCCCCGAACAGCCGTAGCATCCTTGTTGTTAATATTACTAGTAAAACAAAAGTTCCTACGGAGAAAAAGAGGAAAAATAAGCTGTTAATAAAATGTCTTCAAATCTCTTTTCTCGGAAAACAAAGCGGCAGGTTCACCGTACAAACCAGCCTCCAGCACGTCTTCGCACGGAAACGCTGGGCTCCTCCCGGCCCTGTACCTTCTATACATCGTCACCGTTTGCCTTGAAAAGGGGACTCACTAAGAAACTCCGTTAGCCTAGGCTTGTGGTTTGTCTTTCCTGAAGTGCTGCTGGCTTTTGGCCAAAAGTCCGGAAATCTCGACTGAACCTAAATGGTCACCGCATCGCCGACTCGGTAAAAGCCCCGCGAGCTGTCGGTGACGGGTGGCATCTGGCATCTTCTCAGATTGCAACTTGCTCCCTCCCGAGGCCCCAGCCCCGGAGGCGCTGGTCCTCTTCCCGACATCCCTCACGGCCGGTTTCCCTTGAGTCTTGCTTCCACGGGAAGCGGATACTTGGCAAAGCGCGAGGCGAGGCCCATCAGCTGTGGAAGTTGTGCACGGCGGTCTGTTTCTGGGAGAGCCGCAGGAGCTCCTCGCGGATGGCCTTGATGAGCGAGGTGGAGGAGTGGCTGGGCTGGAGGTCCTCCGTGGAGCTGGTGGCATAGGCCAGCCCGGCGCCCTGCAGCGCCCTGTGCGGGGCGCCCCCGGGAGGAGCGGAGGGCTCCCTGCCCGAAGTCCTTGGCACCTGGAACAGCGGTGAAGAGTACTCCTGATGTCCGAGCATGTGCGCCTGAAAAACACAGCAGACGGTGCTGTACTCCCCACGTGGGAACAGGAGGGAAAATTAAATTCTCGATCCCAGGACTTCCTCCTCCCGTCTCCCAGCCACTGGCTCAGCCCTCCGACAGGTCACCCTGGGGCTGGGAGGGGGAGGAGTAACTGCAGCAAAATTGGTCAGGGGGGGGCAGTGCAGTCAAGACACCTTTGAACTTGAACTTGACAGGTGCCTCATAAACGGTGGGAAGGATGGTCGGGTCGGCCAAGCCTCTGCGCCTGTGTGTGTGGAGGTGAGTGGCCGCTGGGAGCAGAGAGAGGAAGGGACCCCGGGGCTGGGAAGGGAGGGAGGCCGGAGCACCCCATGGAGGTGAAAGGTCGGATGAGGACACCTGAGAGTTGGAAGAGTTAAGCAGGCACTGGCAGAGGGACTACCAAAAAGCACAAGCGCCTCTGTCCTGGGACTGGCGCCCAGGGGCCACGTATTAAAGATCACGGAATAACTTTCCCTTTTATCTGCCTGTCATTCTGTCTGTCTGTCCAGAGCCTTTCCTTTAAAAAGTTATCTGCACTGGAACGTAAGAGTTTTGCTTATATTCCCATAATACAGTGTGGGGCAAAAGTAGATTTACAGTTACTTCTATAGAAAGCAATACAATAATTAAAAAACAGTAACACAAGAATAAACTCTGCTTCTTGTACTCACAACTATAAATCTACTTTTGCCCCACCCTGTAAAATGTGGTATTCACTTGACAAGAATTGTTATACATTTCAGTGGAAAAATCTCTCTGCATAACACGAGTTCTAAATCCATGATTTCGCCTATGCTAAGAGTAAGCTGTTAGCTGATGAACATGACATGCAAGCCCTACACTGTTCCTACATTTCACTTTTCCAAACAGGGACAGGGAAGCGCTCTAAGGGGCCACTGGACTGGGCAAGCAAACCCAAACTCCCAATGAAACCAAGTTGGCACAACGAAGGCAAAAAAAAAGAAAGATGTCAACAAATACCTGAGATTTAAAACAATATATCTTTTAGGAAAAATTATATCCTACCACTAACTTCCCTTCATTAAGTAAAAGCATCCCATCACTGGAGTTAGTATATTTACTAAAAAGACACATGGATGTAATGAGAGCAGTGGCAGATGCTGAGGATAAACAAAAAGTATTATTTTGGTTTGTATTTTCAAATTCAGATATTTATCCCCCATGGATGTAAAATGCTTGAGAGAAAGAATAAAGGAAAGCATCTGCAGACATCCCCGGTGTCCCGTACTGACTCTGTGCTTATCCAGGAGTGACCAGAGTGATGAGAAACCTCCAAACACACCCTGTGCCTCGAAAGGCTTGGTTATGGCAGAAGCATCTACTCCTGGAGCGCATCATGGAAAAGGTGTGACTAAACCCACAACGAAGCCCAAGCAGTGAGCAAGGGCGTATGTAAGGTCAAGAACATTTCTATAGCGATCACACCCAAGACCAAGTCCAGATTTTGGTCACCTACAGGTTCAGAGTCACTACTTAAAAGTCAAAATCATGCCCTGGCCAGAGTGGCACCGTTGGGCATCGCCCCATGCACCAAAAGGCTGCTGGTTCAATTCTCGGTCAGGGCACATGCCTGGGTTTCAGGCTTAATCCACAGTGGGCATCAATGTTTCTCTTTCTCCTTCCCTCTCCCTTCCTCTCTCTAAAAATCAATAAAAACACGTTTTTTTAAAAAAGTCAAAATCACAGGGACAGAAAGTAGGATGGCGACTGCCTAGACCTGGGGAGAGGGACCAATGGGAAGTTCGTGTTTAATGAGGATCGAGGTTCAGTTTTACAAGATGAAAAAAGCTTTGGAGATGGATGTGGTGATGGTTGCAAACCAGCAGGAATGTCTTGAAAACGAATGAACTGTATGTACCCTTAAAGTGGTTAAGATGGTAAACTGTGTACTTACCACAATAAAAAGTTGAAAAAAGGTGTTTAACTGCTACTTAGCCTCTGTCTAGATCTTCTGTAAATGAACATTGCTTTTATCATTTCTAAAAGGTTATCTTTTTTTTAAAAAAAAAAATGACTCCAAGCCTAAAATCTGTCTCAAGAAAAATTACATACTTTCCAAAAAGTCAACGCCAATACTCTCCCACTCCAGGTCAGAGGAAATCTACCATCTAAAAGCTACAAGCAAAAATACACTCACGGGGAAAACGGAGGGAGGTTAACACCGTCGCTCATGTAGGTTTTTAAAAGGGATCCCCAACGCGGAGGCGGCAGGAGCACGCGGTTGTGTCTGAATTCTCAGGGGTGACCCGAACGCCAGATACTCACGGCCTCTCTCCGGCCCGCCTCGTCCTCCCCGTACGAAGGCCAGCCTGGTCCCCCGCACTGGCCGCCTCTGCTTGGCGGCACCTCCACCGGCTGAGCTCCCATCCTGCTCGCAAGCCCCACCTGGGTCAGGTGCTGGATCTGGGAGCCTGGGGAACAGCATGGAACAGCCTGGTCAACACGGGCGGAGAGCGAGGCTGCCCGGCACGGCCCCGTGGCTGTGACCGCCACGCTCCCGCAGGCACAGGAACATGAGCACCGTACAAACACGGAACCAAGTCTACCTCCTGCGAATGGCATTTCCCAAGAAAACCAGACCCTCAGCTTCTTGGTTCACGGGCTTTTGCTTCCTTTCAGTAGAGCGGCTAGCCAGGTCTTATTTTCCTGGCTAGACATCAAAGGACTGGGAATGAAGGTTATAGACAGCTCCTCCATTCATTTCTGAATAAATAAGTGATCTTATTTATTCGGAGGAAAGGACTGAAAGGTTTAGGAGCCATAAAGAAGCTGAAACCTGGCTCCTCCTAGTTCGTGGCTTCGAGACTTGCAAGGAATGAAAATGACAAGACTTTTATTTTTCGTAAACGGCAGGGTGCATGTTTGTTTGCATCCAGAATGTTAAAGCACGTTTTCATTACATTCACGTTTAAAACTTTAAAGCCCCCACCCAGCCTCCCGGGTGAGCTGTCCTGCTGGCCCAGCCGGGAACCTCTCCTCGCTCCTGCACTGACACATGCTGTGCAGGGGCCTCGTGTGGCTAGAAGACCAGGCTTTAACCAACCTTATTTTTCTCCCCCATCAACTTTTGGCATACGGCAGTATCCCCATCTGCAGATTAAGGGAGGGGGGAAGGTGGTCTCGAAGCACTGTGGAATGAAACTACTTATTTCCAAGTGCGCTGGGACCATCGAATTCACCTGTGACGCTCAGACCAGGCCGACAACGGTTCAGAGCCTTCACAGAGGAAAGGGTTCCATCTTCAAGTCTCCTCCTCTAATTGTCTAATTAGCAGCCTCCCTTAATCAAATACATTACAAACAAAAAACAAGAAACAAACAAACAAAAAAAAACACAAACAACTTCACAGTTTTATTGGGATAGACAATAAAAACTAAAAACCGAAGGTCACAAAAAATTTCCAGGCTCCCATGAGAACAATATACTCTACAGGCTCACTTGCCCGTTGGGGAAGATTCCGAAGAGCATTAAAGGAACTGGGGCTATCAGTTCTGTTTGCCCAACAGACATCGCTGGAGGGAATCTTGCAAAGAACATAAATGCAGCAGCGTTCTCCACCACTTACAAAGACTCAGGCAACGGCACAGGGAGACAAGAATACTTCTGTGTTCGTACTGTGATGGCAGTTGATATATTATAGACATATTATGTACCTTTCTCTGTCCACTTAACACACAACACAGCTTCCGCTGTGATTCAGCATGGGGCACCACTCCCAGGAGGCCCGGGCCTGCATTCCAGCCCAGCCCCGGACAACCGGAGACCGTGGGCACCCAGTTATCACTCCTGCTGAGCCTCAACGCCTCACCGCTCCCCTGGGATAAAAAGAAACCCACCTCACGGTGTTATTTCAAGAATTAAAAGAGATAAAGTAGGTCAAGAACCAGACACACAGGAGGCAACCTGGAAATCTTAAATTCTCTTTTTCCGGCTCTTTTTGAGCTCTTCATCTTAAACAGCCACACCATTCGCTCACTGGCGCCCATATTCCGGGGTATTTAGGGAGCTCACCATTGTTTGCTATTATGAATAATACTCTGATACACATCTTCTGCACACGTCCCCCTCCCCCTGGAATTTTGGATTTCTTTGTGGAGGGGAAGCCTAGATTCCCAGAAGTGGAATTACCAAATCAGAAATTCATTAAGTCATTGCCAAGCTGTTTTCCAAAAGTTTAATGATTCACACGAACAGCAGAAACAATGTAATACTGCTTTCCCTATGTTTACCTTCATATGGCACACACATATCTTCTGTATGCATTTGCTTCCTGTACTTTGACCATTTATCTTTCCTACCCTTTAAGGTTTGTCCATTTATCAATTTACATGAGCCATCCTCTATAATGAAAATACCTCTTGGTCATATCTGCTGTGTATCTTCCCTAGGTACTATTATCCCTTTGGTTCACACACACACACCCACACACACACACACACTCTAGAGGCCCAGTGCACAAAAATGGTGCACTCATGGGGGTCCCTCAGTCCAGCCTGCACCCTCTTTGCAGTCCATGAGCCCTTGGGGGATGTCCGACTGCCAATGAGGTGGGAGAGGCTTCTGCCACCACCACTGCACTCACGAGCCATGAGCCAGGATTCTGGCTGAGTGGGAATGCACTGACCACCAGGGGACAGCTCCTGTGTTGAACGTCTGCCCCCTGGTGGTCACTGTGCATCAGAGTGACTGGTCATCCTGCCATTTAGTTGATTTGCATATTAGCCCTTTATTATATATATACATCCTATAAATATACATCCTATATATATAATAAAGGGCTAGTATGCAAATATACCGAACAGCTGGCGCTATGACATGCACTGACCACTAGGGTGTGTGTGTGGAACATGGCAGGCATCAGCTGCAGTAGGATGGAGCAGGTGAGGGGGTAGGAGCACCGGTGGGGGGGGTGCCAGACCAAGGCGGAGTACCGATCACTGTCAGTGGGAGAGGAGCCTCTGGTGGTTACTGAAAATTTTTTGCTCCCACACGCCGCAGTCTCGCCTGGCGCTCACACCTGCTTCCAGCTCCAGCCCCACTTGCACCTGCTGCCAGCACTGGAGCCGCCACCACATCCACTGCCAGCACTGGACCCGCTCGCACCCGCAGGTGACACCGGTCCTAATCACTCAGCACCATCAGTGGGTGTGAGTGGTGGCTACCAGCCCTGCCTGATCACCCCTGAGGGCTTCTCTACCTCCCCCTGCTCCTGAGGGGTGATCAGGGCAACAGCCGCCACTTGTACCTGCTGACGCCACCAGCCTCACTCACACCCACTGCTAACGCCAGCCCCAATCGCTCCACACCGTCAGCGGGTGGGAGCAGTCAGCAGGTGGGAGCAGTGGCAGCAGGAGCAGGGCTGCCAGTAGACAGAGGATGCAGGCCACAGCGGGGGCACAAAGGACGGGCCAAGATCCGCCCCTGTGCCCACCACAGTCTCGCAGCCCACAGCTCCTTTCAAGGTGCACAAATTCATGCACTGGGGTCCCTAGTATGTGTATGTTTGACTCTAGAAAAAGTGACCTTTCACTGCTGAATTACCAAGTAAAGGGCTGCATTGGTTACCCACATACAAATGACACTAAAATAGTTCTTTCAATGAGGGCTGAAAAGAGGGGCAGAAAGGAATGAAAACAGTTCCACATGGCCACCAGCTTCCTCCAGACCACCGGTCTGGCAGCAGGGAGGAGACAGCAGGACTCAGGCACAGAGGCAGAAAAAAATGAGGAGAAAAATTTAAAAGGCAAGATGACCATATTAACAAAGGTAGAAGGGATAAAGTAAGGGAGGTGAGACTCAAGGAGCAATCAGTGGTTCTCCAAATAAAACAAAAATTTACCCCCAGTCACTGTCCAGCAACTTTTAATTGCTTCTTAAAAGCTGGAAAAAAAGTGTTCTCTTTAAAACATATGCCTGTTTTAATGCCATACAAGTGCTCGAAAATAGATCTTGCCGGAGACCTGACCGGTTTGGCTCAGTGGATAGAGTGCCGGTCTGCAGACTGAAGGGTCCCAGGTTCAATTCTGATCAAGGGCAAGTACCTTGGTTGTGGGCACATCCCCAGGAGGCAGCTGGTTAATGTTTCTCTCTCACTGATGTTTCTACCTCTCTATCCCTCTCCCTTCCTCTCTGTAAAAAACCAATAAAATATATTTAAAACAAAAGAAAAAGAAATAGATCTTACAGTTTAACCCTGAGAATTTTGAACTGTTTTCCCTGGAAGAAGTGTGCAGCGAATTCCATGCAAAGGGATGCTTTAGAGATGCTGATTCAGGAAAGACACAGTGGACATCAGTGATGGGACCTCAGCGCCCCTTCTTTTCCCACTCCTCTGCCCTGCATCTCACCAGGATCACAGGGAAAGCAGCTCTGTCCAGCGGAAGAGGCTGCTAAACACTGGGGAAGTCTAGAATGAACTCTGCCAGAATTTAGCCAAAAAAAAAAAAAAAAAAAAAAAAAAGCATCCTCTTACTTCAGAAATGCAAATTAGATTAGCCACATGTACCTGTGGTGCCCCCAACAGGCCGGGGCCGGGCCACCGATGGCAGGTCCTCAGAGTAGATCCCTCGGGCAACAAATGGGGCTTCAGCCGATGCCTGTGGCTGCTGGGGCTCGGGAGGCACCAGCTCCGAAGACTGCAGCAATCCGGGGCCAAATCCGGGCCTGAAGGCAAAGCACACCAAGCATCAGGACCACACTGTACCCAGGCCCTGGTGTTGGGCTAGCTGCCCCCTCAGCCCTACGGAAAAAGAAGGCCTGCCCTACGGAAAAAGAAGGCCTATCTGTCTCCTGGCGTGTTGCCCATCTCCTCTCCAGAGGGCAGAGACGTTTCCTATGTGCTCACTGCCCGTCTCCAGCCCTCAGCTCAGTGCCCAGAGCAAGCAGATGCTCGAGAAGTATCTGTCAGATGATGGAAGGAGAGATGCTTCTGTTTACAGATCGGGAGAAGGTGCAGCCAAGCTCCAGCATCTGACTACACTAGTCACCTGGTCTGGGCCACACATTAGCATAACCTGCGGGGCTTTTAAAGGCCCCGTGCCCATGCGGCACCCCTGACCAATTAAACATAATCTCTAGTCGTGGGGCCCAGATACTGGTTGCTTTTAAAGCTCCACTGATGATCATGAGGCTCAGCAAGTGGTTCTCAAACTTACGTCCTCAGGATTCCTTTACACTATAAAAAGTAGTGAGGGTTCCACTTTTATTTGTGTGTATTATATCTATAGATATTTATTCTATTTGAATTTAAAACAGAAAAATTTTAAATACTTATATTTAAAATTCATTTAATATTAAACATATTACATATTAACATTTTTAACGATGTTTTCAATTCCCCCCCCCCAAATTTCCTTAATAGAAGGCATCCTGATTCTCATTTACTTTGTATTGAATCATTTGCCACAAATATGCAGTTGGAAAAGGGAGGGATCTTTTAATAGCCTCTACAGAAAATGTCCAAATAATATTTCAGATGTTCTTCTTTGATACCACATCAATACACAAAACAGCTTCCTTAAGGGTTGGTGGCAATGTGGCATTTGAAACAATATCAGTGAAGTTCTCACATCCTGTTACATGAAAACCCACTGATCTGCCCTGGCCAGTTTTTCTCAGGGATTAGAGTGCTGACCCATGGACCGAAGGGTCATGGGTTCGATTCCTGGTAAAGGGCACATACCTGAGTTGCAGGATCAATCTCTGGCCCTGGTCTGGGCGCGTGCAGGAAGCAGCCAATCAATGTGTCTGTCTTACATGGATCTCTCTCTCTCTCTCTCTCTCTCTCTCTCTTTCTCTCTCTCTCTCTTCCCCTCTTCCCTCCCCTCCACTTTCTCTCTAAAAAAAAAAATCAATAGAAAAAATATCCTCAGATGAGGATTAAAAAACAAACAAACAAAAAACCTCACTGGTCTATGTTGAATGAACCCATGCACGATTTTATGACATTGGCCATTGGGAAAGTATTAGTTTACACTTTTCTGCAGACTTTCTAGATAGGGGCACATTTCATTTTACGATATGAAAAAATTCACATTCATTTATATCACCATCAAGCTCCTCGGCAGAGCCTTTAAGAACTAGGGCGCTGTCAGGGTCACGGTGGCAGACAAAGGTTTCTAAAATTCTTTCACCGGAAAACTGCATTTTGTCCCTGGCAACAGAGGCCGTCCGCTGTTTTTGGGAAGTGACTGGCCCGCCCCGTTCATTTGTGAGACGGCGTCTGCCCGTCCCCCAGGCCCGAGTCCTGATGTCTGCCACGTGTTGGTTCAAGTAAAAACCACGGAGCAGTTAATTCGAGTCTCAACTCAAACACCTGGACACGTGCTCTTCCTTCAACACTCCCTGTCCAGCCAAGTGCGTTACACGTGTTTCCTCTTCTGTCACACCGACTATGAAAGACTCCAGGGTTTAGGTTTAATAGAATTCATCACTTTTACTACCCCATCAAGGGCATACTAACACGAAGCCAGCGCTTTCTAAGGAGTGGCTGCTGTACAGTGGTGAAGAATAGGACGACAACAGGGGCGACTGAGTGCCACGTGAGTGATTCACACGAAGGCAGCAGCATCGGCACCCACCACTCTTCTGCACCTCAGTGCAAAAGCGAACACAGCGAAAATGTCAAAGAGCACCTTCGTGTTACCACAAAAGTACCTTTGGCCTCAAGACGCCCCTGAAAGAGTTGCAAGAACCCTCCAAGGGTCTCAGAATCCCAGTTGAGAACCACTCCTCCACAGAAATTCAAGAATTACAAAAGGGAGAGCCCGAGTACAATTCTTTTCCTTTTTAAAAAATATATTTTATTGATTTTTTTACAGAGAGGAAGGGAGAGGGATAGAAAGTCAGAAATATAGATGAGAGAGAAACATCAACCAGCCGCACAACTCTTGCACACACCCCACCGGGGATGTGCCTGCAACCAAGGTACATCCCTTGACCAGAATCGAACCCGGGACCCTTGAGTCCACAGGCTGACGTTCTATTCAATGAGCCAAACCGGCCTCGGCTGAGTACAATTCTTTGCAAGTAATAGCCAACCAGTCATGGATCAAACCAGTTCTGAGATGACTTGCACTGACCCCACAGTGTTTCTATTTCTGGAGTTTATCTCCGAAACTGAAACCCAGCCCGTGCATGCTGCTCTGTTTAAATAACGGCCGCTGTTTTAGATAGGCCCCTGAGATCTCTGACCCTGCAGATCTAAGGGCCTCAAACACGGCGGGAGCTGTACGTGGGAGCTCACCTGACCTCGTTACAGTCTCTGGCCCATCCACCCTGCACCAGCTCTTCCCCTTTGCCTGACCCGATCAGTTAGCCCCCCTCCTCCTCCACGCGCAGTCCTTTTCTCGTAAACTGCGTGCTCAGGTCGTTCACCTGATCCAAGTACTGCGGATCCCTTCCCCTTGGGTGACCATGAAGTTGATCATCCAAACCGGAACAGTTCGGAGAGTGAGAGTTATTAATAATTAGGCCAGACAACGGGTCTAAACTGGAACTGAACTGGGTGAACCAGATCACACGGTCCTGTCATTAACTGCTTCCCCGGATCACCTGAGCGCCACGTGCTCCCTCTGTCTGTGTTGTTTTGCAACCACAAAGCAGCACCCGCCCGGTGGGGGAGTAGGGCTGGGGAGAAATAAAACAAGCCCCTCTGAAAATGAGGAAGAATAGAGAACACTAAAAAAAAAAAAAAAAAAAAAAATCAAATAAAGAGGAAGCAGAGATAGCATCCCTACTTCCGTGTGACTCCTGGTCATGGAAGGCGAGTTGGGTATAATTTCGGAAATTATTTTTCTGCAGTTCCTTCTTTGTAATAAATCAACTGTCCACTCATGTGTAGGCCTGTTTACAGGCTTTCTAGTCCAGTCCATAGCTCTATTCCATTGCTCTATTTGTCTAGCTTTGGAGCGAAACCACACTGTCTGAATTACTTGGCAGTAATTTATAACATTCCAAATAGTCTCAACATCATATCCTCCTTTCTTAGAGCTCCCGCCCCTTCTTGGTTTTCTGTCTTCTCGGACAAGTGGGCCTTCCCTCCAGGTTAAGCACACTTACTTTAAAATCTGTGCTCAGTATCTCCAAAATCTGCGTCCCTTCTAATTCCTTTTCTGCTTCTCTTTATTATTTTTTAAATCATATTTTCTTTTCTTCTCATATGCTGGGTTTTGTGTGTCTATGTGTTTGATCTCATGCAAAACTATAATGATAATGGGAGGTCTAACATATTCTCTTCCTGTAAAGGAGAACTAATATTTGTTTTTTCCAGGGAGCTGGAGGGGTGAGCAATGTCTGGTCACCTCAGTCCAATCAGGGCGTGAGATTCTTCAGAGCTGAGTTGTAGTTCTCGTAGGGACCCCTGTACTTACCGCTAACCCTTCCTCCAAGGTTAACCCCTAAGGGTCTGATCCCAAGCCTTTGGGTGTTTACAAGGGCCTCACCTCCTTGTCCTCGCAGCCCCCTGCGTCTGCCAAAAGCCTTGCTCAGCTTCTCAGCCGCCACCTCCAAAACCAGCAGGGGGCCCTTGGAGAGAGTGGCCCAAAGGCAGGGCTACCTCTGCATTTCCTAGATGTCGGCCCGTACTGTTTCCCTGCCCTGTTAGCTCTCTGGCTTTTATATTTTTATTTTAAGACTTTGTCTAACTTTAGCTGGTTTGGCTCAGTTAACACCCCCCCACCCTCCCCCCGCAGACTGAAAGGTCCTGGGTTCAACTACAGTCAAGGGTATATGCTTGGGTTGCAGGCTTGATCCCCAGTAGGAGGCATGCAGAAGGCAGCCAATCAATGATTCTTTCTCATCATTAATGTTTCTATCTCTCTCTCTCTCTCTCTCTCTCTCTCTCTCTCTCTCCCCCCTTTCCTCTTTGAAATCAATAAAAACATATTTTTAAAAAAGAAGAGCCGAGGCCGGTTTGGCTCAGTGGATAGAGCGTCAGTCTGCGGAATGGAAGGTCCCGGGTTCAATTCCGGTCAGGGGCATGTACCTTGGTTGCGGGAGCATCCCCAGTGGGGGGTGTGCGGGAGGCAGCTGGTCAATGTATCTCTCTCATTGATGTTTCTGGCTCTCTATCCCTCTCCCTTCCTCTCTGTGGAAAATCCATAAAATATATTATTAAAAAAAATACTTTGTCTAACTTTTCCAGTTGTTCTCAGAAAGTCATCTAGTCACTCATTACTGGAGGCAGAACTTGAATTCTAACTTTTTTCTCCTCTTCTGATTAGATCAAAAGAATACAATTCAGAATTTTATATCTGCTTATATTAGCTAAAAATAAATGAGTTTACAAAATTAAATTAAGAAAAGGAAAGGAAAACAGCCTACCCGAGGAAATCCTAGTACATTTTCTCCTGAAAACTTTACCTCGGCAATGGGCCTGGCGGGGGAGTCATTCCATAGTCATCATATCTCTGGAAGAAATTCAAAAGAAGATGAAGATTAATAGTTAATACTTATTAGTAGGTGAGAACAGCAAACTTACAAATTTAGGTTTACGGGGTCAACTTTCAAGAGAATTATTTTCTCATAAAAAGTTAGCATGCCATTGGGGCACGATGCCATCATGTACTGCCAGCAGCTCCAGTTTGGGGAACTGGCTATCAGGCTTGAAAAAAAAAAAATGCACAACTAATTTCTAGACCTTTCTTTTTTTAGTAAAAATGTAAATAGGATTTCTGTGTCTGCTCTCCTGTATAGGTTTATTCTCTACAAACTTGTCTGTCTCTTCTGTTAAAAAAGGCAGGCCGAAAAACAAACAAAGACAGTCAGGCCAGAGGGACCACATTTTAAAAAATATGTTCTTATTGGTTTTTTTAGAGAGGAAGGGAGAGGGAAACATTAGTCACCTGGCTCCTTTATGCCCCCTACTGGGGATCCATCGAACTGACGACACTCAACCAACTGAGCCCCTTGGGGCCAGGGCCAGAGTGGCCACATCGATTACAAGTGACTATCAACCTCGGCAATGACAGTCACGTGATCTAATGGGTGCCCAGTAGCACCTCAAATACGCTCAAACGAAGCTGCAAATGCTGTACCAGCTGTAAAAAGAGAGAGACTACACAGAACTGGAATTTAGACTCTTCGAGATGAAATGAGCACTTTCAGTTTTCTGGTTTGCAGGAGGCCCAGCCATACTCCTTGCTCCTAAATTCCACGAGATGCCCCATTATCCTTCAGTCAACTCTTTTTCCTTGTGCTAATGTGAGCTAACTGAGTGCTCTTTGACTAAAACAACATGGCACCCACGATGTTGCATTCCTCAAGAAATCAACATACCCCTACCCGAACATACACAAGACTCCTGTGTCAGCATTCCTTTTCAATGACTGTGAATCAAAATTTCGGAATCAATGTTTCAGCAGAATAGTAACTCTGGACAGTCTGATCAAGTCCGGTCAGTTTGAACCAATTAGCTGTCCAGAACCAGGAGCTCCAAGTGTGGTTACTAAGTCAGCCTTGTCTGGACCTTCTCTAATATTAGACCTTATTTTTAAAGCTGCCATTTACGATTTACTGAATTAGTATTTTGTAATAATCACTAAAGAAGGGCTCACTGCCTCTGTTTTGCAGATGACACCAACTCACAAAGAAGTTAAGACATTTCCTCCAAACTTGTCTTTCTGACTCCAAAGTCCACCCTTTTAACGACAGTACTGCCCTGCCCATGGTTCCCAAACCAAACTTTCCCCCGTGATTCCACTCCCATCGTCTTGCAGATGCTCTGGAGTCAGACTGGCCAAGCTGCCCCACCTCTCCAGGCCTATTCCCTACGCCACGAAGGACCGCCCGAGCTCTACCCCTTCTAGAATCCAAAGGCATTAGTAGACAGGAAACGGTGCCCAAACTACCTCACCTCCTCACCTTTTCCGCTTCCATCCCCTTGGCAGGAAGAGAGAGATTAGAGTGTTGTGGAGTTAGTTCCCCAGCTGAGGTAAAATAGGCCAAAGAAGAGTGTGGAAGAAACGTGGAATACAGGGCAAAGGAGCTTCAATCCTTTTTCTAAATGATTAAGGGAAGTCTGAGACTGGGAAGTGGCCCTTATGCTTTCGGTACAGTTGAATTTTTAAAACATATTCACATAGCCCTCGCCGGTTCGGCTCGGCCTGTGGACTAAATGATCCCAGGTTCAATTCCTGTCAAGGGCACATGCCTGGGTTGAGATCTCAATCCCCAGTAGGGAGAGTGCAGGAGGCAGCCGATCAATGATTCTCTTTCATCATTGATGTTTCTATCTCTTTCTCCTCCCTTCCTCTCTGAAATCAATAAAAAAATATATTAAAAAAAAAAAACATATTCACTTACAAAATAAAACAAAAAATATCAAGATTTAGCAATCTACCTATCAGGATTTTAAGAGGTCTAATAAGAGATAAACTAAAAGAAAAACAGTCATGCTAGGCATTTCAATTCTATCGTAGTCAGAAAAGGTTATTTTTCTAGAGACTGCTTGCCTCAGTGAAAAGCTTTTAAAAAAATAATGCTGCAGAGAATCAGGCATTTACTTTAAATGGGTCACTCCTGGATGAAAGTTTTGGGGTCAAATAGAATTGTAAGCAAATGATCAGCTATGTCATCACAAATCCCATTTTAAGGCATCCCTTCTTTTATTGTTATTTTTATAAAATATGTTTTTTATTGATTTAGAGAGAAAGGAAGGAAAAGGGAGAGAGAGAGAAAGAAAAAAAAACATCAATAAGAGAGAGAGAAACTCCAATCGGTTGCCTCCCATGTGCACCCCAACTGGGGATCAAACCCTCAACTTCTTTGATGTGCAGGATGATGCTCCAATCAAGCGATCCACTCGGCTGGGCGGCAATTTGTTTTTTTTTATGTTCAACAATGAGGTGATAAAACAACAACATAACCTGAAATGAGATACCATAGACGGTGGAGATAACTTTTTATCTTGGAGGACCAAGATAATGTTGTGACTCTAAGAAATCAACTAGAAGGGAAAAGAATAGCATGGCTTAAAATGGAAGCAGAAAGACAGAAAAAAAAAAAATGGACAGGTTGGCTAAAGCGATTAGAAATAAAGTGGTAGCTAGAGAAGACAAAGATGAGACAGCAAAGATAAATGTTATCCTTGATGCCAATAAGTGGAAGAGAGTAAGAACATTATTTCAGAAATACAGTTTTCCTGAACTGAATGAAAGAGCAGAATCTGAAGATAAATTGAACATTGGCTATTCCTGGGGGGGGGGGGGGGGGTAATGAAAACTTTTTAAGTGCCAAGAGCTATTAAGCCTTCCAGACAGGCACATACATCCCCTATGAGAAAGGGGGAAATGGAAATGGCCACAGATTTCTTCACAGAGCAATTCGGGGATCACCGGGAGCAGGGAGGGGTGACATGGAGAGGCCAGCAGGGAACTAGTTCACGTCAGAAAGTGAGAGCTCAAAACACTAATTCCAAAGAGCATGTGCACCCGTCTTCCTTGCAGCGTTATTTACAATAGCCAAGCTATGGAAGCAACTCAAGTGCCCATCAACAGACAAATGGATAAATAAATAATAAATAGCTTGGTACATATATACAATGGAATATCACTTCACCATAAAAAAAGAAGGAAATCTTACCATTTACAACAGCATGAAGGACCTGGAGAGTATTGTGCTAAGTGATGTCAGCCAGAGAAAGACAAATACCATATGATTTCACTTACATGTGGAATCCAAAGAATATAAACAAAGAAAACAGACTCACAGAGAACAGACTGATGGTTTCCAGAGAGGAGGGGGCTGGGAAAATGGTGAAGGGACTGAGAGGTTCAGATTGGCAGTTAAACAACAGGCATGGGGAAGTAAAGTACAGCATTGGGAACATGGTTAATAATATTACACTAACTATGGATGGTGCCACTTGGGTACTGAAAACATAGAGAAGACTTTGGAAAGTATTTGATTGTCTAACCACTATGCTGTATACCTGAAACCATCCTATCTAATAAAGAGGGAATACGCAAATTGACCGTCACGCCATAACAAAGATGGCTGTGCCCACAGTGGAGACAGGATTCCGTAACACAAGATGGTGGTGCCCACAACAGAGGCCGAACTCCCATAATGAGTCTTAACGAGCAATCAGCAGAGACCTGAGGCTGCGTGGCACTGGGCAGGGGCAGGGGATCTGAGGCTGCACCCCCCTCCTGGCAGGGCTTGTGGGGGTGGGGCCACCCAGGTCTGGATCTAGCCCAATGGGGGTGGGGCCGGCCAGGTCTGAGTCTCAAGTGATTTCAAGGCACACGTGGGTGGGCGGGGACTTGACTCTGGTTCCCATGGCATGCCCCAGACATTGACAGGAGGAAGATTTTCATATACATTTTACTAATTTTCTTTTATCTCTGACACTTCTATTATAGAGAAAGGGCAAATAGCAATATTAAAATGTTTCCTCTAACTAAATCCCTTTTAATGTGCTCGATTTCATGCACCGGGTCACTAGTTACAAAATAATATTGAATATAAACTGTAATTGAAAAAAATTAATAAGAAAAAGAAAGTGAGAACTCAAGACTAAGTTAAGAGGCTCCTGGTAGGTCGTTCTCTTCATTCCAAGACCTCCTGGCGCCCAGAGGATCCATCCTGTGTTAGCCTCTGGGCTCGTTGGCCTGATCAACACCAATGAACAGTACTGTCCTTGTCAGCCGCCACCCCAGCACCCTCCACTCAATACCAGAGGCCAGGAGCCAATTAGGAAGTTCTTGCAATGATCCTGGTGAGAGATGACAGTAGCTCCACCTGGCGTCTAATCAGTGGAAGGAATCCGAGAGGAAGAATCTGCAGAGCTCCCGACTGGAGAATTCTAGAAGGCCCATACTTACGCTGCATGGGTTGTTGGCCATCTGAGCTGGGCTGTAGAAGGAGCCCCACTGGGTGGCCCGTCTCTCTTCCCGGGAAGGGGTGCTGTTCAAGGGCAGGCCAGCGGGGACCCCAGGGCCCGCAGCAGCGTTGGCGGGCTGGCTGCTGGGGGCCACGAGGGCGAAAGCGTCGTCCAGGAGGGAGTGCATGGTCTGGCGCGCCTCCTCAATGGACGGCTGGGGCGGGATGTACTGCGGGGCCGGGAAGGGCAGGCCCGGGTACCGGCCCAGCTCAGCAGAGGACGGCGTCTGCACGTCTGCCGGGAGGTCGGGATCGGACTGCAGCGGGGACACAGCAAAGGAGAACAAATCAGACAAGAGCCTCAGTGGTGACCCGAAACAAAACTCTATCAAGGGCCAAAATGGAACTGAACAGTCTTCACGGACATGAGGAAACAGTTTCCCATAGAGTTTTTAAGATGACAGCTGAGGAAAGTGTGTTAGTTCTCATGGCTGCAGAAAGTTTGCATCAGGAATTAAGAAAATAAAAATATTCAACCATTATTTATCCAGAAAAACTCCTGCAACTGTCTGAAATGCGTTTCAGTACCTGGTAGTATACACTTTTATTGAAAGCCTTTAAGTAACCAAAATTGATGTCTCAATCGACTGACTAAAATAGCTAGTCAACTTTCCAAAGATGTAGAAACCAAAAACAAAAGCCATCTACTGACTGTTAACAATAGAAAAAACAGCCCTATACACCCCCAAAAGAGTTAAAAGTCATCACCATAACTGTGTGTGTATAATTTTCACACCTAGTATGATAATGGCTTCAACAGTAAATAGTAATTATCTATTCAGAAACTGTCCTTAAAATGGAGGTATTGCCCTAGCCAGTTTGGCTCAGTGGATAGAGCATAGGCCTGCAGACTGAAAGGTCCCAGGTTTGATTCCAGTTAAGGGCACATGCCCAGGTTGTGGGCTCAGTCCCATGGAAATATTGATGTTTCTCTTTATCTCTTCCTCTTTGAAATCAATAAAAAAAAAAAATTTTAATGGAGGTATCTCTGGATAACATAAGTCATCAAGAAAGGTTTAAATTAGCCTGGCTGGTACGCTCAGTGGTTATAGCATCAGCACAAGCACTGAAGAATCTCAATTCCCAGTCAAGGTCATGCATCTGGGCTGCAGGTTGGATCCCCGGCCCTGGTTGGGGCACATGTAGGAGGCATCAATCGATGTGTCTCCCTGTCTCCCTCTATCTTTCTCTCCTCCCTTCCTTCCTCCCTCCTTCCTTTTCTCTCTAAAACTCAACGAGAAAAATATCCTCAGATGAGGATTAACAAAACAAAACAGAAAAAAGTTTTAAATTCTCTTCCATACCCTCTTGTTTAAGAGGCAGGGGTGTAAGTCACAACTGGTTTTTTTTTCTTCTTACTTTCTGATACTGCCTTATGAGCACAATGTTGTCATAAACCTTACTGGTAGGTAACCTTGAGAGACAAAGCAGGGAACCAATGGAGAAAGAGGCCCTTCAGGTCCCAGTGGCTCCGGACGCCCATATAGCACGGTCACTCCAAGTGACACTGAAGAAAGAAGAGGGTCTGGAGGACGGGCTGGCGACCTTGTCCTCCGTAAGGATGGTGGACGCCTTCTACCCAGAAGGCTTTGCTCGCCCCGCTGGCCCACGGTTCTGCTCAGCTGGCTGGGTCACCCTACTGAAGGCCCAAGGAAGAATATGTGTATGTGTTTGGATCCGCACGTCTCTCACAAAAAGACACGTACTCCACAGACACATCCTGACTCTTAGCCAACTGACTGGAGAACGCTTCCTAATGATGACGGCCTGTCCAGCAGATGGTGAGGTAGTACTCACGCCAGCGTCAGACTTCAGGGAGGCCGCTGCTTAACGCCAGGGAGAAAACCACTCCACAAACTGGCAAACCCACAAACAGCCCCCCAGACCTGCATTAGTGTAGTCCAGTGTTTCCCAAAGTGTGGCACGCGTACCCCCAGGGGTACGGGAAGAGTTTAGTGGGGGTACGCGTTGCACCGGAGTTTGGTGGGGATACGCACTGCACCATGCTTAGCTGCGCCTAATTCTATGTTCTCATGAGTCAAGACAGTTTTGTGAGGCGTGAAGATGATCCGGTGTACAAATAAATGTTATTTATAATATAACTTTTATTTATATTTTATTATGAATAATTTTATTTTTTGTTTATTATTATTTTGTGTATGTACCAAAAAAAGAAAAAATAGATATATTGTGATTATTAAAATACATACATCCATTTTTTTTGACGAGGGGTACTCAGTGTTACGAAAATTACAGAAGGGGTACACATATGTCAAAAGTTTGGGAAACACTGGTGTAGTCAAACAAAGGGTGAGCCACAGGGAGGTTTTAAAAACATACTTAGCCACTATTTCATAAATCTGAAAATTTCATATTAAACCTCAGATTTCTGGATTCTCCTGGCAGACTCTGAGTGCCCTCCGAAGGGGCAGGGCTGTCCCCTTCCCCTGGCCCTGTAGGTTTGTTTCTCTAATACTGCAATGACCCAGTAAAAGTCCCACTAACAGATGTGTCATCAAGGAATTTCACGTAAGGATTCTGGGCCCCAAACAGGGTCTCTTGTTTATGACGTGGCACTGAATAAACTGTGTTCCTTTTCTTTTGATGTGAGCAAAAGGACCATAGGCAAACCCATTCCCTTTTGTTGGTTTTTCTTTCTCTTTTGTTGTTGTTGTTGTTAATCCTCACCTGAGGATATTTTTCCATTGATTTTTTAGAGGGGGGGGGGGAGATAGAGACACACATTTATTGGTTGCCTCCCACATGTGACCGGACCAGGGTAGGGGATCAAGCCTGCAACCTAGGTGCATGCCCTTGACAGGAATCAAACCTGGGACCCTTCAGTCCCCAGACCAACATAGCCTTCCACTGAGCCAAACCAACTAGGGCAGTTGTCGGCAAACTGTGGCTCTTGAGCCACATGTGGCTCTTTGGCCCCTTGAGTTTTTAGCAAAGGCCAGCTTAGGAGTACCTTAATTGAGTTAATAACAATGTACCTACATATATAGTTTAAGTTTAAAAAATTTGGCTCTCAAAAGAAATTTTAATCATTGTACTGTTAATATTTGGCTCTATTGACTAATGAGTTTGTCCCAGTATAATAATGTTCCTTTCTCTCTCACAAGTGTCTGGTATAAATGACAAATTATTTCAGGGGTTAACAAACTTTTTCTGGAAAGGGCCAGACACTAAGTATTTTAAGCTTTGTGAATCATACAGTTTCTGCTGCAACTAACTGGACTCTGCCCTGGTAGCAAGAGCTATGGATAACATGCAAATGAATGGTCATGGCTGTGTTCCAATAAAACTTTATTCACAGAAACAGGCAGCTGGCTGGCCTGAGAGCCATAGTTTGCCTAGTCCTGGTTATAAACATAACCTTAGTTATAAAGAACCCAGGAATGTATTTTTCACTTTAAGAGATATTTTTAGGGGAAAAGTGTAAAATCCAAGACAATAAAAAACAAACAAACACACGTATGTCTAGTATACTGCCCAAGAGAAGGCAAGTTCCAAGAAAGGCATTATCTTTAAAAATATGTGTTTCAGAATTTTTCATCTGAGGAAGATTTTCAATGTAGGGAATTTGAAAAACAGCCACTGGAGAAGAGCAGCTGACGGAAATGGCTCTCCAGGGAAGGGCACTTTCTGCTAAAAGTAAAAAATAAAAATTAAAAAAAACACCAAAACAGCAAGGAGAAAAAGGGCCACCAAGAAAGAGGCCTGACCTAGGGTCATGGATGATGAAGCAAGATGGAGAGAGCAAGGGACGACGGTCACTCCCCACACCAAACTCAGCGGCACTGGGCGAGGGCACTCGGGTTAGGCCTGAAGGCTCCCCTGCAGGTTCCCCCGAGAGGACCAGCCGTTGGGTAGGGAGGTGGAGGGGGAGAAGCAACGTTCCTCCTGTTTGTGAGTGTCTCCGAGTGACTCTCCGGTGAGTCAAGGGGACAGCCCTCCCCAAGATCAAACCAAACAGCAGAGACGCCCAGACAACCGCCTGCCCAAAAGCAGCAGCACAAGATCGCCATCTACTGTAAGAACTTTACAGCAACGGTTTCTAGCCGAGGGAATTCATTCATAGCACGCAGCGAGGACTGACTCCATCCTGTCTACTGAGAGCAAAGCATTCTAATTTGTTGACGGGAACCACTCCAGCCCTCAGCAGCAGGGACGAGGGGCACGGTCAGTCTTGAGGGCATTAGAAATACATAAACTCCCAAGGAAAGCCTGGTTCTCTCAGATGGCCACGATGCCATTACAGGTGGCCCGGTGTCAGCATGGTGCCTGGCACATTTATATAATTACTAGAGGCCCAGTGCATGAACTCGTGCACAGGTGGGGCTCCTAGGCCTGGCCAGCGACCAGGGAAGATTGGGACTGATCTGGTCCAGCCAGCTGGAGGGTTTAAGGGGAGAGACTGCAGGAGGTTGGCTGTGGGAGTGCACTGACCACCAAGGGGCAGCTCCTGCATTGAGTATCTGCCCCCTGGTGGTCAGTGCGCATCATAGCGACCAGTCAACTGGTGGTTCAGTTGACCAGTCATAAAGATTGCTTAGGCTTTTATATATATAAATATTAGTGTCTGGCAGTGTGAGTTTTTAGTGTAATTTAGGAGACAAAATATAAAACTCAAGTAAATGGCTGGCTGCATAAGCCCCTATGTAAAGGGACCATGTACCTCCTTCTCCAAGGATGTGTTTACTACTAATCTCCCTCCTCACAAGGATGGCTGTGTACGTTAGCCTCCGGGGGTCGGGGGGGGGGGGGGGCTAGTGCAACAAGACAGGGTACACCCTGGTGTGAGGCTATAGCCGTCTGCACCTAGGCTCCCTGTCTTGGGTGCTTTTGTTCTATATTTCTCACAGCTCCTCAGGGAGGCTAGCCCTCTCTTCCGACTCAATGGGGTCCCTGTGTGTGTTTTAATGCTATCAACGTCTGCCTTTTACACTTCAAGCAATTCTGTGCCCTTTCTGCTTGAAAGAAAACCCTTATTTCTTAGCTTCCAGTAAGTTTTCTCCCACTAAAATTACACACACACACACACACACACACACACACACACACACACACACTAGAGGCCTGGTGCATGAAATTTGTGCATGGGTAGGGTCCCTAGTGGCTGCTGGCTGCAGGCCACGGCCTCCCTTCCCTGGCTGCTGGCTACTGGCTGCTGGCTGGGGCCTTCCTTCACTCCACGCCACTCCTGGTGGTCAGTGCACATCATAGCAAGTGATCAAACTCCTGGTCGGTCGAACTCCTGAGGGGACACTTTGCATATAAGGGTCATATGTGTGTGTGTGTGTGTGTGTGTGTGTGTGTATAAAGATAGAAGACAAATGATATATATTAAAATTTTATATATACTAAAATTATATATGTACATACATGTGTATATATATATGTGTGTGTGTGTGTGTGTGTGTATATATTACGTCTATATATATATAATGAGCAAATATATCTCCTTAGCGCTCTAGAAACAAAAGGGAGGGACAAAACCCTAAGTATCCTTTCTATCAACAAGAAACCCAAAGAGCACTCTGGCCCAGGGGATAAAAAGCAGCCTTCTGGACATTCTTCTTTGTGCTCCACTTAACCTCCAGAAGGGCCCACGCCGAAGCCCAAGAGGAAGGGGCTTGCAGACAGAAAGGGCTCGGCCAGCAGCCCCCTGGCTTCCAGGACTGAAGTCTGCCCTCCAACGAGCGGTCCCCTCCCTCCCCTTCCCCACATGCCTCCAACCCAACCAGCCCTGGAGCGTAGGCCACTGGGCATCAACCCCACACAGAGCACAGCCCCACTGTGCGTTCTCCGCCCGAAAAGCCACCCAAACCGATTCCAGAGGAAGGGTCAGCGTCACGCACCGGGCAGCCAATGTAGGCGGAGTTGTGGACGCCGGGCGGCCTCTTGTAAGTGCCGTCGCTGTCGGTGGTGATGAGCCGGTCCTTCTCGGCGTCTCCGGGGCAACCGTTGACCTGGTGCTTCCGGCGGGCCTTCGGAGAGCGCTTTATCCGCGAGCTGCTGGGGACATGGAGGTCACCTTCAGAGGGAAGAAACCTTCCCGCCCCTGGCTTAGCAGCTAAACGCTAAGCATTTTCTGAGCACCCGTGACTGCTGGCCACTGCAGCAAGCATCCACGGGAGATAAACACTGGGCAAGAGACCGTCTGGGCCCCAAGGAAGCTCACTGCCTCCCTGGGCAGCCCACAGCGACACAAGGAGCACAGAGAGCAATCCGAGGCAGTACACACTCAGGAGGTTAGTCACACGGACACTCAGAAAAGGGGACGGCGGTCAAGGTGAGCTACGGAGCCATCGCTGGCTACACGGGGCCTGAGCCGTGTCTTGAAGAGCAAACAGGGTCTGCAGACGGGGAGTGATGTGGGAAGAGGGTGTGGGCTGCAGGCACAGCCACACCAAGGGCCAGAAGTGGAAATGCAGGTAAAGGTTTGGGGGCAACAGGGCCACCAGCTAGCAGAGTGGCAGGTCTGTCTCTGCTGCGGTGGGTGGACAGGAGGCCCCGCCTGTCACGGGCACACAGGCAGCACAGGGAACCATGGCAGGTTTTTAGCAGAGAAAGGCGCAACGGAGAGCAGTGCTTAAGAAAATGCGTCTGTGTTGCTCTGGCCTGTGTGGCTGAGTTGGTCGAGCAGCACCGAAAGGTTGCCGGCTTGATTCCCAGCCAGGGCACAAGCCCGGGTTGGGAGCTCGAGCCCTATGGGGGTGTGGAAGAGGCAGCTGATTGATGTTTCTCTCTCACATCAATATTTCTCTCTCTCGCTCTCTCTTCTTCTCGCTCTAAAAATCAACCCCCCCCCCCAAAAAAAAGACATTGCATCTGTGTAGGCGGCAGGAGTCTGAGTGAGAGGCAAAGGGGAAAGCAAGCCCCAAAACTCGGAGGGCGGCCATGGGACCAGAAATGAGACATCCACCTGTACTGGGCCGGTGACCAGCCAGGAGGTGAAGAGGCCGGAGGGGAGCAGGCGGAGAGGAGGTGGAGGCCCGGGAAGCCGGGGAGGTGGGTCTGGGCAGGGAGGGGTGGCCACCGTTCAGAATACTGGCTTCGAGGAGACATTAACCAGGACCAGGGAGGTCCGGGCAGAACTTTCTGCATGTGGGCCACCCAGGCGGGATCAAAGCCACCCCCATAGCCTGCACGGCCTCTCTGTGTCTAAACCTCTTTGACCCATTTTCAGACCCTTTGCCCTTAAAAATGGACAGGCCCTCCTCCGCCCGCAGCCCCGACAGCAGAGGCCGCCCGGCGTGCCCGGGTCCCACCTCTTCCTGGGCTCTATGAACACGGAGGGCACGCTGGCCGTGGGGTCCAGGATCTTGTCGATCTGCATCTGCGCCCGGCGGTACACCCGGTGCCGCTCCCGCGTGTCCCCGGACGACAGGTCGTCCACCACCGGGAACTCGTAGTGGCCGCGGCGCTTGGCGCGGAGCCGGATCTTGTTCCGGTGGTGCTCGATCTCCGACTTGTGCCGCAGGGCCGTCTGAATCTGCGGGCGAGGCGGGGACCAGACAAAGGCAATGTGCTGAGGTCTCTGGCACCCAGGCCCAGGAGGCATTTTGGGAAGGCTTTTCTGCCACCTTCTTTACCCCCCGCACGGCTGTCCTGGGCTCCAAGGAGGCCCCACACCCACGCTGGGCACAGGGGGCCTGCCATGGCCCCCAAGCTGTCACCCCAAACTCGCCCAGTGTTTGAGGGGGGAGACGTGGTATCAGCCCCCAAAGCTGGCAAAGGTAACTCAACTCGGGGAGGTCGGCCATGGCACTTGGACAGTACCCAGGGCACTGACAACTAGATACAGTGCGCCCTGAGACACAGAATAAATGTTTGCCGTACCCAGTAATCACCTCAGAGGCTTTTAAGGCAGATTCAAAGACATTATGTGCATTATACAACAGAATCCCCATTTACTGATAATTATCTAGTGTCACCAAAACAAGCCCTCTGACATGAGACCCCTCCTCCCCAGAGAGGCTCCACATGCAGGGAGCAGCCATCGCTGGCTGTGGCCTGAGCCAGGTTCCGAGGAGCATGTAGCATCTCAAGAGGGGAAGGGTATGGGGAGCAGGTGTGAGTGCAGACACCACCACGGAGGGCCAGAAGCAGGAATGCAGAGGAATGCTTGGCAGCAATGAGGTGACCTCTCATCGTACAGATCAGATGGGCTTGCCGGGAATCTGGGAGCAGAGAGTAAGACGCAGGCCAAGAAAACATGGAACCTTCCTGGCTGTGCTGCAGGAGACTAAAAGCCACATACTGCTTTGGGACAGTTTGAGAAGGACAGTCAGTGGCATGAGGTTCCCGGAAACTTACAAGCAGGAGAATTAAGAAAGCCCCTCTTAGCCCCGGCCAGGTGGCTCAGTTGTTGGAGCATCAACCCCAAACACCAGAAAGGTTGCGGGTTTGATCCCTGGTCAGGGTCTGTGCAAGAGGCAACCAATTGATGTCCGTTTCTTTCTCTCCCTCCCTTCCTCTTTATCTCTCCCTCCCCCATACCTCTCTCTCTAAAATCAATAAGCATATCCTCAGGTGAGAATTTTTTTTAAAGCCCCTCTTAACTCTTATCAGGATCTAACCCTTCCTTGAAATACAGAAGAACCAGAAAAACCAAGTAATGCTAGGAATTTGCACCAGAACCTCCCCCTAAGAAAACATTTCAGTTGCGATGTATGAAGGGTATACAGGTCAGTGTAGTAGTATTGATAATGTTCTAGTTCTTAGGTGGGGTTTTGATTTCATTATGATTTATAATCAATCTGTATTATCTATAGTCATACATACGCATCAGCTACTACATTTGAAAAAGAAGCAGAAGAAAGATTGGAGATGCTGCTATCAAGTTGTGAGGCCAGAGGCCTGGGGACCATGTCTCTTCTCTCTTTCACCAGATGGAGAACCCATTGCAGGTGTTCACACACGGCAGGTGCAGAGACACACGTGACACGTGGCTGATGGAGACGGGTGGAGGCCAGGCCTGGGCTGCAGAGGGCTAGGGCTCCTGAGCACTGGTGGAAGGGACAACACTCACCATCCTGAACCCACGGCACACATTCTGTGGTCACGTCCTTGGCAAGCAGCCAAAGAGGTGTGGCTGGGAGAAACTCCAAGAACTCTTGCTAGGACTTCTATAAGAGGATCCACTGTATGGATTACCGTTAAAGTGGAGAGGAGGGCTCAGCTGCACCCATTTCTTAGAGCGCAAACAGCTGCAGGGGTTTCTTAGAGGCAGGAAACTGAATTCGGCATGAGCCTGCCTTGTGCGCACTCCCAAATGGCATTCGACCCACTCACTGTCCAGCCCAGGTCAAATCTCCCAAGTTCAAGGTAACAGTGGCCTGGCCTGGCCTTCTGGTTCCCAACATCTCAGGCTGAAGCACATCCACTCCCTCTTCCAGGATTCACTGGCATAGGGTTTTGTTAGGAAAGATCTAGAGCCTTGGAACCGGAGCAGATCTGTGAGGAATCACAAAGTTGACTATGGTTCCAAGACCACCCCAGGTTCAACGACTCACTAGGAGCATTCACAGGGCTCAGCCGTGAGCCCCAGTAATGACAGCAAAAGGACACAAAGCAAAATCACAACGGGGCTGCTGGAGGGACGTCACCATCTTCCCAGAGTCCTCTCCCACTCAGGATGTGCTTTATCTCTCCAGGCATGAGCTGTGACAACACATGTGAAATGTCCACCGGGGATGCTCGTCAGAGACTCAACAGCCAGGGTTTTTAATGGGGGCTGGTCACACATGCACCCCCACCACTACCGCCTGACATGTCCCAAAATTCCAACTCTCAGAAAGAAAGCAGATATTCAGCCCAAATCATACTGTTTGCACAGTTCAGGCACAGTGAGCCAACTCTGTTCTGCAAATGATGGGAATCTGTCAGAAATTCTAATTCCCAAGACCAGCCACAGAGTAAAGCGGGTCTTCTAAAGAGAGCAATCTCAGGTCTCTTTCCTGTATGGCTGCCAATGCACCTAACTGTGTCTTTATCTCTCTGAATAGTATCTAAACTAAAAAAAAAAAAAAAAAAAAATTAAATAGTATCTGATCTAAAAAAAATGCCCCTGAATAGTATCTGATCTTAAAAAAAAAACAAAACCCTGAGTATAATTTTTGTTGGTAAATCCTCACCCAAGGATATTTTTCCATTGATTTTTAGAGAGAGTGAAGGGAGGGAGAAAAAGAAAGAGAGCGAGAGGGAGAGAGAAATACAGAAACATTGATGGGAGAGAGACACCGATAGGTGACCTCCTGCACACGGCCCAACCGGAGGCCAGGGATCAAACCTGCAACTCAGGTGCGTGCCCCTGGCCGGGAATCAAACTCAAAACCCTCAGGTACCGGGGTTGGTGCTCTAACTACTGAGAACATCAGCAGGGCAAACTGAGTATAGTTTTAAAATTAAGAATACCTGTCAGCATCTCATTCCTTTAGCAAACTTTTGACACTAACTTTCCCTCAGTTTTAAGCACTAACCACATCAGCATGTGAGCTTTTGTATCTATGTACCTTTTCCTACAAACAAATACCTCTTTGTTGATTTTGTTGGTTTCTGCCACTCGGTCGGCCAGGACGGGGAGGTGGACGGGAGGTGCAGGGATGGGCTGCATGGCGATCAGCTGGATCTTACTGGGCACCCGCCGGCTGGCCTCGGAGGAGCGCGAGATCCTGTCCACGTGCTCGAAGATGGAGGCAGAGGAGTGCTGCTCGTTCCCTGAACTGGCTGGTGGTGGCCCTGTGACAGGAGGGAAAGCCAGAAAATAAATATATAAAGTCCTCGAGAGACAGCAAATAGTCAAAATTATGGATTAATCCTTAAAGAATCCTCAGATGGGCCCCTGACCAACAGCACATCACTACAGCGTGGCAGGGTTTGAGCTTACAGCATCTGGGTCCAATACTGGCTCCTTCAGCCTCATTAAAAAGTTACAAATGTCAGCAGAAAAAATGTGGAAACCATTATGACCCTCTGTGCCAAACATTGCCCAGTTTTGTCTAAAGGGATTTCAAAGTCTTCAGTAAGAAAGGGTAAAGGGCGGAAGGAACCTGAAGCGGCTCAGTCAATTGTCATTTATACAACACACAGCAGCTCTGAGCATCACTCTCATTTGCGATGACACAGATGTAGTCGCCAAAGCAATAATGCTCAAGTCGAGGGGACTGTGGGCATGCAGGCAGGTGCTGATGAACAACGAATGCGTCCAGGTTTTCTGATCGGATGCAGAAAGAAAACGAAGCTTAAGAAGTATGAGAAGAAAAAGCTGCTGCCTGGAGGGAAGCCATTCCCACTTTAAAGAGAGATGAAGAGTCTACTAAAATAGTTAAAAGGGGGAAAACTCTTTTTAAAAATATATGTTTTTATTGATTTTTAGAGGGAGAGAAAGGGAGAGGGAAAGATAGAAACATCAGTGAGAGAGACACATTGATTAGCTGCCTCCTGCACGCCCTCTACTGGGGTTAGAGCCAGCAACCCAGGCCTCTGACCAGGAATCAAACCAGGGACCTCTTTGGTCGATGGAATGATGCTCTATTCACTGAGCCACACCAGCAAGGCTGGAAAACTTTATTAAAAAGTTAATTTTTAATGATTAAAAGAGTAAATGTATGGCATGTATATATTTACCACAAGTTTTTTTTTTTCATTTTTTAAAAGTAACCAGAACTGCAAAAAAGAAAAAAAAAGTTTAAATGTGTAGAAAGAAGAAAAGAAAAATATTAACAGACTAAATCTTGCTATACTGGTGATTTTCTCCAATTTCTTGTATTTTCTGTAATAAGGATTTTCTGAGTACTACTTTTTTTAAAATTTATTAAGGTATTATATGTCTACATAGCTTACCATTGCTTCCCCCCCCCACCCAGTACTACTTTTAAAGCGGAAATAATCCTTATGAACTTTAATTTTAAGAAGGCAAAAAAAGAAAAAGAGAGAGAGAAATGGAGAGAGATGGAGAGGGGCCGAATAGATGAAAGACCTCCATGGAGCTATTCCGACGCACTAAGACTGGGAAGCCACAGTTAGCTCCGGTTGTTTTAAATTAAATGGGTCACAGGCCATGCAAGCATGCAGAAACTGTTTTCAAACAAAAGCCTGAGGTTTGAAACCTCAAGCGTAACTGGAAATTATGGAGGTTTCTCCTCAAGGGAGAAGCAAAACAATAGCCAAGCAAAGCAGTAAGAAATAACAGTTGATATTTGATATAAGGAATACACATCGATGTGACTTAAGTTTTGTATTTCCTCTCGATTTCAATTCTATTCGCCTGTTGCCCCAAGAGACTGGACATGAGGTACGTGACTGAATGGACACGTCCCTCAGCCAGGAGGCCTGGCTGTCGGATTCTGGCTTTCTTCCTGACTGTGCAGTGCAAGTGGCCAGGCCCCACCACGCGTCGGGTGGCAGCTTCTCAGATGGCAGGCACCGGGCCTAAAAGGAGATCATTAGCTTCTTCACCAGATAGGCTGGCCCTGCGAACCCAAACTCACAGAGTGACAGCAACTGTCACCAAAGACAGCCCGTTAACCAACGGACTCCCAAAGGGGAGGTCCCTCTCCTCCAGATGGTCAGAGAGCTCAAATGGCTGGAAGGCGATGGGGGGGCGGGGGCAGAGGAGGAAAGGCCCCGCCCCCTGTGCTGTCTGTCTGCCAGGAACCGCGGAGCTCAGGCCTGCGACTGGCTCCTGTCCACGCCCACCCCACCCCGCACGGTGGTCACGGATCCTCGCTCTGTAATTCACCAGCTGCCACCAGAGGAGGGGGAGCACAGAAAACCCTCAAGTTTACACACTGCCCAGAGCCCAGTCCTTGTAAAGAGCTGAAAAGAGGGATTTTTGTCATATACATATAATAGACATAGCATATTTGTCATAGGATGTATGAATACATGTATAAACACAAATCCCAGTTTCCCAATTATGTATTTTTATTGTACTTAAACTTATTATAAACTTAAACTTATTATTATTATTATACTTTTATTATAACTTAAAAAAAAAGAACACAACTACTTGTATAATAATGGCCAATGGAAAACACAATGCATAGTGCTAGCTGATCTGGCTCAGTGGATAGAGCATCAGCCTGTGGAATAAAGGGTCTGGGGTTCGATTCCAGTCAAGGACTCATGCCCAGGTTGCAAGCTTGATCCCCAGTAGGGGGTGTACAGGAGGGAGATGATCAATGATTCTCTCCCATTCCTGATGTTTCTATCTCTCTCTCTCCCCCTCTACCTTCCTCTCTGAAATCAATAAAAATATATTTTTAAAAAAACAAAAAACCACAATGCCTACACAGAGATTAATGCTATGTGAATCCTGTCTTAAGGCAAGTAGGGACTTTGGATTAAAACCCCTTTCTATTTAAGTATAATAAAAACAAAAATATAATGATAGAAATTACAAAGGAGAATAACAAAGGAGCAGGAAATTTAAATACTGGAATACAAGAGCAATAGACCATTTTAAAATAATACTATTTCATCATCTATAGGCAAATATAATCCCACTGCCTTATTATTATTTTTAAATATATTTTTATTGATTTCAGAGAAGAAGGGAGAGGCAGAAAGAGAAAGAACCATCAATGATGAGAGAGAATCATGGCTCGGCTGCCTCCAGCACGCCCCCTACTGGGGATCAAGGCCACAACCTGGGCATACACTCTGGACTAGAATTGAACCCAGGTCCCTTCAGTCCACAGGCTGACACTCTATCCACTGAGCCAAACTGGCCAGGGCCCATTGCCTTATTATTAACGCCTGTGACCCATGTTAATATCCTGTGAGGCAGGGGTCACCTGTACCATCTCCTAAAGGTGGGAGGGGATACATCACGGTGCCGCCTGCTTCCCAAAAGGTCAGCTGGAAAAGCAATAAAGCACAACCTCCAATTGACCAAAACCACAACAACAGCCTTTTCTGTGCTTCCAAAGCCAGGTGGGTCCTGGAATTGCCGTGGGAATGCCGTGGGACAGCTGTGGGAAGCCCTGCCACCCACTGTGGTGAAAGAGTATGCTGGTCCCAGGGCACCATGCCCGAGAGTCCCAGAAGGGCTTGAGCAACCGCCTGGCTCCATTAATCTGTATGTTATTATGACTTGCAACAAAAAAAGAATTTTTATGTGCATTACAAAATAATTCAAATGCTATGATTATAAACGCAGAGTCATTTCATAGGGGATTTAGCTAAGTTCTATGCAAGCAATAAAACGAAGTAAACAATTTTAAAAGTCAAGTGATACTTGCAGTGAGAAAACTGTCTTTCTAAACCATGGAAATGTAGGGATTTCCACGTACAGATGTACGGATTTTGGTGTCTTCTTTTTTTTCTTCTTCTTTTTAAAAAAAATATATTTTATTGATATTTTTACAGAGAGGAAGGGAGAGAGATAGAGAGCTAGAAACATCGATGAGAGAGAAACATCAACCAGCTGCCTCTTGCACACCCCCCACCGGGGATGTGCCTGCAACCAATGTACATGCCCTTGACCGGAATCGAACCCTGGACCTTTCTGTTCGCATACCTACGCTCTACCGCTGAGCCAAACCGGTTTTGGCGGATTTTGTTGTCTTCTAATCGTAACAGTGTTCTAATACTCAGAGCACCTAATCCACTCGTCTCCTCCCACCGTCCCCTCTCAGTCCCAAAGCTGACATGCCTACTCCTGGGACTTTGAATATATGTTGAGAGCAATGCTTGGTTTTTGTTAGCCGTGTAGAATAGACTTGCTGTAATCTTATCAGCAAGCAGAACTAAACTCGGGAACTAAAAAGCAAGATTTTCTCAGGTAACCTAAGGAATTGAGAAACTCCAGAGCTGATTCTCCTTTTCAAATATTTCTTTCCCAGGATCAAAATTAGATTTTAATCCTATCTACCTGAAACAGTGCACCTGTTACCATGGTGCTAAGTCATTTTTTTAAGATCCTGTGACATTGGATCCAAAGACAAAACTCTTCCCTGTGGTCCAAGGGGGATTTCTTTCACATGGAAACGAAACACCTGGAAGGAGCGGGAAGGGACGTCAGAAACCAGTTCGATTGGTCACACAGGCGCCAAGAGGATGAGAAACGACTGCAAGGCCACGAGGGTGACAGTGGCAGGACAGGCCCTCTGGCTCGGTCGGAATCTGTTCATCTCCCCAATACCATTCACTTTGTATGATTTTCACAGAGAGAAATTTCTGATAAAAAATATATATAAGTACAGACCGGCCATCGTGACTCAGTGGTTGAGCGTTGACCTATGAGCCAGGAGATCATGGTTAGATTCCCAGTCAGAGCACATGCCTGGGCTGCTGGCTCCATCCCCAGTAGGGAGCGTGCGGGAGGCAGCCAATCAGCATTAATGTTTCTGTCTCTCCTTCTCCCTTCCTCTCTGAAATCAATAAAAATATATCAGATAGATAGATAGATAGATAGATAGATAGATAGATATAGATATATATGCATAGACATTAAACATCATGTCCTGAGCACCCTTCTTTCTGCATTGCTGAAACATCTATAATCTCCAGAAAACACAAGAGCTACACACTAGCACTTTGGTTAACAAAATCTCTTCAACTAAAACCCAGCTACCTTGTCATCAGCCAGAAAATGCTCCCAGGCATGCAGGACCCGCGGGCTTCGTCTTTTTACAGAGCTCTGGGTTCATGGTCCTACAGCTTAGAATGGGAGTAAGGTTCATTTTGGACCTGGCCTGAGAAGCTACAGCATCTGACACAAACACGCTAAACCGTCGATCACACTGAGCTATCCACCAGGAGAAAGAGCTAGGACCCAACAGACTGCACTTGGACCTATGACGAATACACAACTTTTTAAGTTCAGCACCTGAAGAATAAAACCCTAGCCCAATGGTCGGCAAACTGCAGCTCGAGAGCCACATTCGACTCTCGAGCCGAGGTTTGCCGCTCTGTTGACTAATGAGTTTGCCAACCACTGCATAAGTTTTGACTTCAGGTTAAAGACATCAGTACATTATTAAAATGTTTTTTAAGTGTTTTTCTCTAAGACGAGGTCAGCAAACTAATTAGTCAACAGAGCAGCAAACCGCGGTTCACAAGCCCCAATTTGCCCTGGCCTATTGGAACTGCATGGCTGCTCTGAAGGTGGAGAATGAGGAGAACTGTGGGCTGCTCGGTAGAACTTACCGTCGTTCGCCGCGCCTGGCGACTTGTCTCCCGCTTCCCTCTCACTGGACTCTTCACTTACAGTAGAGTCAGCATCTGAGGGCGAGACTCTGCAGACACAAAGCGAATGTGAGCGTTAGGAAACAGAAAGCAAAGGGAGGGGCAGGGCGTGCTCATTTGGACGTGGAAGTCAGGAGTCCAGGCGAGACTGGTAGATCCAAATGAGACAATCCAAGAAATTATCTCACAGTCCAACTGTACTTGGTTTCTTCTTGAAGCCGGTGGAACAGTGCAGGCAACGGCTCAGCAGGCTGCGTTTCAACACAAGCTAGGAAACCAGAGGCCAAACGAGGGGACGGTCCTTCAGTGACCAGGGCCCTGGCTGGCAGTCTGAGTGGAGTCTGCAGAATCTCCAGGAAGCCAGGGTGTCAGCACTCACCCCACAGAGCTCCAGGTCTTTGGAAGAAGCTTACACCTACATCCTCAACTGAGATCCGATGCCATAACTAAAGAGCAAGGGCAGCGAGGGGGCACCAGGCTAGTAAAAATCCACCAGTGAGCACCCCTCCCTTTGTGCTCCTTGGATCAAACAGCGGCATGAAGTGCCCACACACTCTGGTGCCCGTGAGTGATGCTCAAATATTACATTAACCACACAGGCCACTGAGATGTCGAGACTAAATGTTGAGGATGAGACTACAAGGGAAGAAAAAGAAGACTCTGCAAAAATGTGCCAGCATATTAATAATCCTTAATGATTTGAATGTATGCTTAGCCTGCAAGATAATTAAGCAAATAACATCTCTCTCCTTAACGCAGTTTCCTTTGTAAAGATCGCCCATTAAATTCTTAAAACTAGGCCAGAACCCCCGGGGAGGTCTTCTGATGTCAGAAATTATAACATCATCTCAAATACTGGTATGAGCCCACAGACTGTTTTCCTTTTAGCGGAAACCCAGGATCTGAAGTATCGAAGCTCAAAGACAGGCTTCAGTAGCCGAAGCTTGACTGCGATGATCTCAAGTCAGCTTAGTGAAGCCGGACTGGGAACAGGGTCTCCTGTGACAGGGCTGGGGCCCTTCTCAGGGCATCAGGGTGAGGGGACCTCCGGGCAGTGTGTTACCAAGCGGCTCTCCGTGTGCTGTATCTGACAAGAGGAATGAAAACACACAGAGATGGGAGCTGGGCAGGGAGGAGGTGGTGAAGAGTCCATGCAAACACACTAACAATGGTGGCACCAGCCGCCAGAGGAAAATCAAGCAAAGACAGAAAGATGTGCCCAACCAGTGTGGCTCAGGTGTTGAGTGTCATCCCATGAACCAGGAGGTCACAGTTCGATCCCCGGTCAGGGCACATGCCGGGGTTACAGGCTCGATCCCCAGTGTGGGGCATGCAGGAAACAGCTGATCAATGATTCTCTCATCATCATCATTCTCTCAATCTCTCTCTCTCTCTCTCTCTCTCTCTCTCTCTCTCTCTCTCCCTTCCTCCCTCCCTCCCTCCCTCTCTTTCTCCTTCTCCCTCTCTGAAATCAATAAAAATGTATTTTTAAAAAGACAGAGAGCTGTGATAAAGCTCTGTGCAGACAGAGCAACGAAGGCAGGATGGGCAGGACAAAGCCAGCACTGGGTGTACCGTGTGCTGTGCACCTTTTAGACATCGTTTCTGGTATCATTTCCAGAAGGCCCAGCTTGTTCACCCAGAATATGCAGCATACTCTTCAGCTGGCCAATCCCTAATCAAGTCACAGGGGTCCACCAACCCATGATGGGCCGTGATCTGTCATCTTAAATGCTCTGGTGAAAGAGAGCGGACAGCCTCCGCAGGGGTCCCTTAGAGTGGACTCGGGGCTCGCTGACTTGGGGAGAGCTGTGGTCAGTCCCCTGGCTGCAGGCGTGGGCAAAGCTCTCCGTCAGCCCCTCTGATCCTGGAAATGGACCAACGGAAAACGGAAGCAGGCTTCACGACAGAATACAACGCAGAGAGCCCAGCACCAACCTTCCTCGATGGCGGACGTTCTTGGCGGGGACCTTGGCCTTGGGGCTCGGGACGTCTCCGTTTTCGGAGGGCGTGGTGTGGTCCTTCACAGGCCCCGGCAGCGGGGCGGGCTCGTGAATAATGAGGATGTCGTCCTTGTTGTGCTGCCCCAGGTGCTGCTTGGCGAAATCAAACCCCTTCACACTGGGGATCTGCAACTAAAACAGAGAGGCGGGTCGGTCCATCCGAACACTGATGATGGTCAAGGAGCCTGTGAGGCGTCGAGATCGTGCCTGCAATTCCACCAACATCTCTGAAACGTCCAATGTGTAACAAGGGACCTTGTGTTTGCAGAAAAGATAGGTACTTGCAAAAACTTAAAGAGTACGAGGATTAAATAGCTAGACTATACTAAAAAAGACGCCCTAAGACGAACCCCACCTGCTGTCATAGCAGCATAACCATGGGCTATGCAATTCCAGAGGCAGTGACAGGGGCACAATGTTCCATAGAGAGATGGGGACCTGTGTCAGGACTCCGAGGGCAGACAGAACTCAGAAATAAAGAGGTGGGACACAGAGTGTGACCTGGGTTGTGTCAGGGACCAGCGAACCCCTTCAGGCTGGGCAGAGATCTCATTAGCTGCCCCTGACGGGTCAGAATCCAGGGAGTGAGAGAAGGCCTGCCTGCATGTGGACGACTCCAAATGCCAGCCTCCAGAGGAGAGAAGCCAGTACAGATTTCTAAAGAGGCAGACTTCTAAAATTCAAGCAGACAGCCGAAACCGGTTTGGCTCAGTGGATAGAGCCTGCGGACTGAAAGGTCCCGGGTTTGATTCTGATCAAGGGCATGTACATTGGTTGCAAGCACATCCCCAGTAGGGGATGTGCAAGAGGCAGCTGGTTGATGTTTCTCTCTCATCAATGTTTCTAATTCTCTGTCCCTCTCTCTTCCTCTCTATGAAAAATCAATAAAATATATATTTTAATAAATAAATAAATAAATAAATTCAAGCAGACAGGACACAAAGGGACCAGGGAAAGGGGCCCAACAGTTTCCTATGCATGAAATGACAAGAGTGGAGCCCAAAGTCTTAGCAAAGAAAATGGGAAGGAGGGAAGGAAGGAGGGAAGGAGGGAGGGAAGAAGGGAAGGAAGGGAAGGAAGGGAAGGAAGGGAAGGAAGGAAGGAAGGAAGAAAGGAAGGAAGGAAAGAAGGAAGCTACAGACCAGGCAGGAGGGACTGGACACCGACCAGATGCAGAGGCAAAAGAGAGAGCGCCACGGATAACCAGCAGGGAACACGGAACAGTGGAAGTGACACGGAGGGAAAGGGTGAGTCATGAAGGAACGACGCCCTGAGGAAATACAAAGTCAGGTTTTGCTTTAAACATGCTTGGGTTGAAATGGCAAAAAACAGCTCCAAAGGAAAGCAGCTGTGTGGCTGGAGTCGGAGGACAGAAGCCTGGGGACTCCAAGCTGGAGATGCGACTCTGAGAGCATCTGTCTGGAAGGTGCCATGTGGGGGAACTGACAGTGTTTTAAGATGAAGACAGTCACGAATAAAAAGGTTGGAGGACATCTAATAGTTTGGGACCCAGAGAGGAAAAAAGGAAGCCAAGAACAAAACAGAAGCCTACTTCAAAAACAAAACAAAAAAAGAATGTGAACCGTCCAATGTAACAGAAGTAAAGGGAGTGAAGAATTTATAGAAAGGAGAGTAATCAGGGCACAGTGATGAGGAGGAAGGAGTCTTTGAAAAAGTCCACCTGTCTGTCACACTGGCATATGCAGGAGGCCTACGTCCCAACGAGACACCCACACCAAACCTGCAACCACAGGCCCGGGCCTCAGCTTCTCAGCCTGTGGTAAGACAGGAGAGACGTTCGCGTATATGGCTACGTGGACAGTAAAGGCGGGGCACCACTAGGTATTAACAGTTTCCTTAATTCGAGCTTGCAGAGCATCCTGTATAATAAAAGCCTGATATGCTAAGTGTCCGACCATTTGACTGTTGAACCAGTCGCTATGATGTGCACTGACCACCAAGGGGCAAATGCTCCGACCAGTAGGTTAGCTTGTGCTGGGGTCCGGAACTGGGACTGGGCGGAACAGGCTGGACATACCCTGGAGCCCTCCTACAGTCCCTCCCCAGCCCCGATCGTGCACTGGTGGGGTCCCTCAGCCTGGCCTGTGGTCTCTCACAATCCAGGACTCTTCAGGGGATTTCAGAGAGCTGGTTTTAGCATGATCCTCGCAGGCCAGGCCGAGATACCCCACTGGTGCACGAATCCATGCACCGGGCCTCTAGTAGGACAATACACTGCATATAAGTAGTCATCTCAAGGGTCTCCTCACTGCTCCCAGGAAGGCCACGTGCAAGATGGAGCCCTCCCGGCCAGGCTGTGTCCCTCACCCACAGGTAGTCCTATCAGTCAAGAGGCACAGGCAAACCCAACTTCGGAGTTATTTTAGCCAAGAGACCATGTGTAGAAGCACAAGGTTTTGTTGTGTTTGTGCCAACTTCATGCACAGATGAGGAACAATACTAATGGCTTAGACTTCTGATCTCTAACTTTAACCTCTTTTTAGCACTAAAAATCCAGGATTAATGGCATCTGAGAGTAAGTCTGCAATCATGATTTATGCCAGCAGAGGGAGACAAAACGTACTGTAAATACAGTTTACAAAGATATTGCTTGGAAACAAAAGGCAAAGCCTGGCCTACCTATATTTTCTAAATCGATGATATCATGTTTCAAGAGCAGGCTACTCCACCACACAGACAGTGTGTGACTGCACACACCCCTCGACTCAGGAATGCTGCTTCAAAACAGTAAGCCCAACCTGCTGCTCCCTGGCTGCCCGCCCCCCGATAAATCCTCATCCATGAGACGGGATCAGCACACCAAATCCCCGGGGTGCACACCTTTCCAGAGGCACGTAGTCCCCTTAAAGGAATCAAATTCCAGGTGGACAACCTCTTCATATGCTCTCACCTAACGTGATTTTCCTGAGGGCGCCGGTGGTGGGAGCACCAGGCTGATCCCCCTGTCCAGCCCCTTTCATAAGAGACCTCCCCCTTTACAGAAGAGAAACGCACCTCTCACCCACAGGGCTGCTTTCCCTCCAGCGACACCCCATTTTAGCTCCATAAACAGGGTGCCTCTACACGAAAGAATAACAGTTTATAATCAACAGCCATCTAATCATCACCATCAACAGCATCTTATCAATCCTGGTAAAACCGTTTTTGGCATATTCCCCAGTAAGAAAGTAAATGCCTCTAGTGACTGGGAAACACTCTCCTTTGTGAGGTAGATGGTTTGCTTTGTCAAACCTAAAGGAGAAGCCTTGGCTTGTGTGGCTCAGTTGGTTGTGCCGGAGGGTTCCTGGTCAGGATCCCTGGTGGGGGGCATGCAGGAGGCAGCCGATTGATGTCTCACTCTCACATCAATGTTTCTCTCTCTCTCTCTCTCTCTCTCTCTCTCTCTCCCACCCCCCTTCCCTTCCTCTCTCTCTAAAGTTAATCATTTTTTTAAGCGGAAGAAACAATTTTTTTTTTTAATTTGAAGGAGCCACAGATTGGAGACCTCCTCTATGCAAAGCTCTCCAAAGAGAATAAGGGAAAAATATGAACCCCACTGTCTCTATGGTGCAGCCTGTATACCCCAAGTCTAGGAACTAAAGTCCTTGGATGACCAACTCTCAGGGCTCATGAAACAACCAAATACATGCATATGTCAAAGTACCTTAAAATGAGACTGACAGCATTCTTATTGCTCTTGGCTGATAAACACCAAGGACTTAATACGCACAGTCGGCTAAGCGTTCCCAGGCATCAGATAAAGCTGTGGATACACAACCTGATACAAACTTCCGTAATTCAGCCACAGGATGTGACACATGGTACACACTCTACAAACAGGTGATGACGGAAGGAATTTCAAAAAGGTCAGCTGACCCTGAACATCTATTGAATTTTGTGGGGAATCGAGAAAAGGGTGTGTGCCCTAAATGAAACAGACATCCACCACAGCCTTGAAGCCCTGCTGGCTTCTTGTCAATTCCCACTAACGTCTCTAAATATACCCATTCGATCCTTACACTTCCCACAGGCTCCGTGAGTCACCACCGTCCACAACAATAGAAATTTGGCAACTAATCTGTACTTACGCACAAAACAAAAGCCATTTACACACAGAAGGAAAAAATTAAAGAAATCACTGCCCATCCCCCCTCACTTAGGAAATTAGCTACTTTCATTTCAACTCTACTTTCTGGTACACTTTTTCTAGTTTTTTCTATTCTTTTTAAAAAATATATATTTTATTGATTTTTTTTTTACAGAGAGGAAGGGAGAGGGATAGAGAGTTAGAAACATCAATGAGAGAGAAGCATCGATCAGCTTCCTCTTGTACACCCCCTAGTGGAGATGTGCCCGCAACCAATGTATTTGCCCTTGATTGGAATTGAACCTGGGACCTTCCAGTCGGCAGGCCAACGCTCTATCCACTGAGCCAAACCGGTTTCGGCTCTTCTTTTTTTTAAACTAAAGTTAAATCTGAATGTATTGTGTCTCCAGCTTCCATATGCAGAATAAACCTGAATTAGTATTTTATACAAGAAGGGTAGCGATTAATTAGTGCCTTAATATTCACATTAGGACCCAGTTACTTCTGACTAAGGATAGCTATTTTGTTCCTTTTTTCCAAAAAAAAATATGTTTTATTAATTTCAGAGAAAGGAAGTGAGGGAGAGAGGGATAGAAACATCAATGGTTAGAAAGAATCATCAATTAGCTGCCTCCCCGCCACTGGGGTTTCAAGCCCCAAGCCGGGCATGTGCCCTGACAGGGAATCTAACCATGACCTCCTAGTTCATAGGTCAACCCTTAACCACTGAACCACCCTGGCCAGGCTGTTCTTTCTTTCATCTATCGCAAAGGGACAGGCCCAGGATCAGTACCCTACCAGAATACGTCACTGACAAGCCAGGGAGGCCTCGTGGAGCAGGTCAGCCAGGAATAGGAGAGACGCCTGATGAATTTTAAAACACGTGAGCCATACGTCTAGTACGACCCAGATGGAACAGACAGAGTGAAGTCCCCAGTACTCGGTGAGCTGAACCCCCAGGAAGGAGCACTACCAAGACAGGGGAAACCACGGAGCAATCCCAGCAGAGTCTAAATGAAAATCTGCGATCTTGAAGAGAACATCATTGTTGTTTAAGCGTTTTCAATTTGATGGCTGTGGCCTGTGAAAGCTCACCGCGACCACATGATGTCTCCACAGTGGCGAGGACCAGACGAAGTTGTTACCGTGTGGGGTGTGTGTGTGTGTGTGTGTGTGTGTGTGTGTGTGTGTGTCTGCATGGGCTCCATGCAGGTCTTGAGGTCTGGGAGAGCAGAGCTCCAAGACTTTGCTGCCCCCAGGCCACAGCAGGTCAGGGTCACCTGACTGCGGGTGAACTCGAAACACCTACGTGAGGCCTCACAGGATCCTTGCAGAGAATCGAAGAGCAAGCACAGGGGGCAAGCTGAACTTGGCTGAGCGTCTCTTCCATCCATGGCCCCAAAGCGACCGTCCCAAACAGACAGACGTTCCAGCTACTCTCCCTGACGAAAACCCTTCGGTGGTTCCACTGCCTCCAGCATCCCTTTGAACCCTCCCGTGTCCTACAAACCCCTCCAGGCCTGGCTCTTACCTGCCTCTGTCCCCTCAGCTTCGGCTGTGCCCTTCCATACGACCTTGTCCCCGCCTTCCTGAGCTCTGTCCCCTTCCCTCCGCCTGGGCCCACCTCAGCTGGCTCATCCCTGCCCATCAGCCTGGCACCACCTCCTCTCGGACGGCAGAGGCAGCCGTCACCGAGAGTGGGGGCAGCACCTCAGAAGGCCCCACGCCGTGACTGTGCAGCCACTGTGGGCCTTGTCCTCCTCCCGTACCAAAGCCCTACTGCATGTCATCTGTGCTGTCACCCAGCCTGGCCTGCTCGGCTCTGAGCACATGCCTGGTGTCTGGAGAATGAGCATGCGTGTCTAAGGCAGCTCCGCCTGGCTGCCCACAGTGCCGGCCGGCCAGGCACCAGGAGGGTTGGAAGGGATGCTGGAGGCAGTGGAACCCCCGAAGGGTTTTCGTCAGGGAGAGTAGCTGGAGCGTCTGTCTGTTTGGGACGGTCACTTTGGGGCCATGGATGGAAGAGACGCTCAGCCAAGTTCAGCTTGCCCCCTGTGCTTGCTCTTCGATTCTCTGCAAGGATCCTGTGAGGCCTCACGTAGGTGTTTTGAGTTCACCCGCAGTCAGGTGACCCTGACCTGCTGTGGCCTGGGGGCAGCAAAGTCTTGGAGCTCTGCTCTCCCAGACCTCAAGACCAACCACTCCTGTCCTGCACCAACACAGGTGTGGCCTGTCCCCGACAGAAGAAACTGGCTTCCGGGGGACCAGCAGCAGGTAGCCCACGCCATTCGCATCTTTACACACAGCCTCTGCGGGGCAAGGCGGGTCCGAGCCGGCGTTCTTTGGGGAACAGTGACCAAGAGGGGACGTTAGGCCACAGATGAGAGAGAATACAGATAAAAAGAAAAACCCAGGTTAGGGCGGTTTTCTTTATTATTAGAAAGAAGCAAGAACCCTGCTTCCAAATAGGACAGGAGGGCCTCTCCCGCTCTCATATTTCAAACCTAATCTACCCCCAGACAATCTGAAGAGGTTTCCTTTTCCTTACAGGGGAAGGGGGTGTGGATTTTTGCTCACCAGATTTATTGTTTCCAGATGTTCATAGCTCTGGGGTTTGCTACGAGACTTCAGAGTAGCAGGGAGGCAGCGTCAGGGGTGGGGTGAGCAGGAGGGAGGGAGGGAAAACAGAAAGGCACCCAGAAAAGCAGAGGCCCTCCTACAGTCACCTCGGTGACCATCCTTTTCCTACTGAAAACACTTGCTAAGCCTAGATGGGGAGGAGGGCGGGGGGGGGGGCAGGGAGGAAAGGGGTTCCTGTGCCGGCAGAACAAAGCCCGTGCTTCTGAAATGTCGGGGTGCTGCCCTCCGAGCAAGACACTCCATCTCCTGGGGAGGCTCCACGCAGGCCTTCCCTGTAAATATGCGGTAAAAACGTCTGAGCAACTCCAAAGGCTGGCGCTTCCGTTGGAAACTTGGCCCCTCTGCTTCACTGCCACATCTGGGACGTGACAACATTTCGGAAGTAAACGTGGGAGGAGGAGAAAGCTTGGGGGCTACCCTGTTCTGACCTCAGAGACGCTGCTCCCGCCGTGAGTGTTTACGTCAGGAACTGGGGAACAAGAGACCTAAATGCACAGCCCTCTACACTGGTCACATCTTCTGAAACCGGACTCTGCACCAGAACAAAACATTTCCAAATCTGTTGCTGATCTCGTTACAATGAAATTCACACTCTGAGCCATTTGGAATAGCAAGGAATTTTTTTCTGTGCCATTCGTTTGTCTAACAACAAAACAACCCTGGCAAAGTAGGTAAAAAAAAAAAAAAAATACATGAAGACACGTCACACCTAGAATAGTGAAGTATAAAATGGTTCCATCATGCTTGATAACCATATAATTGCAACTTAAGATCTTGCATTTCTTAGTTAATTCACAAGAAAAAGAATACTCTTCATTTACTTTTACAGACGTGAAATAAATGTAAAAACAATATTTATTTTTTTCATCCAGTGAATCTAGGTTAGTCATGCCCAGAATTTTTTATACTCACATAATCAGAATAAAATTCAAAGGTGAGCCCTCAGTGGATAGAGCGTAGGCCTGCGGACTTAAGAGTCCCAGGTTCAATTCCGGTCAAGGGCATGTACCTTGGTTGTAAGCACATTCCCAGTAGGGGGTGTGCAGGAGGCAGCTGATAGATGCCTCTCTCTCATCGATGTTTCTAACTCTCTATCCCTCTCCCTTCCTCTCTGTAAAAAATCAATAAAAATATATTTTTTAAAATAAATAAAATCCAAAGGTGAGCCAGGCAATTCTTTGTTTCTTATTTGCTTTTTCTTATCCAACTTGTAGAGCTGAGTGAGCCCTCTAACTTTTTGAGTAGACGGTACATGTTAATAAATACATAGGTTCCTGACCACTTTCCAATCCCTTAGCAATAGCTGATCACACATGATGATCCCGAGGTCGGCAGGGTGTGAGTTCTCTGGTACTTGGCATGTTATTACTCACACCAGGTGAATGAGATACCGACCAACAGTCACTATCCTTGCTCTGAAACTTGCATGTGACAATTAAATATTGCAGAAACTGGTGAACCGTGTGAGAAGAGAATTACTATTACTATAAAAACGAAATTGAATGCTTTAGGAAGACTGGGACAAGGAGCTGTTGTCCAGGTAGAAATCAATTCGAAAAGACTGCAGGGAAGGGTGAGGGAGGATTAAAAAACCTGGAGAACTTGGCACTCAGGTTGCTCTGCTTTTCTCTAAAGAAACCCAAACTGGAAACTGTACGATGGGCATTTATTATAAGACAGACCGCAGGGGATTGTTCTCAGTAGACAAATACTAAAAAAAAAAAAAAAAAAAAAGACAAGGTATGCTGAAATATGTCAATTAAATACCTATTCAGGTATATTAATTAAAATGCTTATGGCATGCATTACCATTCTTTACCAACTAAGTGCTCTCGATCAAGGTGGACGGGTGGGCTTGCAACAGGTGGACAGAAAATAAAGGAGCCACCCAGGGAAGGGAAAACACAGAAACACAGATCTGAGAAAAATGCCGAAACCGGTTTGGCTCAGTGGTAGAGCGTCGGTCTGCGGACTGCAAGGTCCCAGGTTCGATTCCGGTCAAGGGCATGTACATTGGTTGCGGGCACATCCCCGGTAGGGGGTGTGCAGGAGGCAGCTGGTCGATGTTTCTCTCTCATCGACATTTCTAGCTCTCTATCTCTTTCCCTTCCTCTCTGTAAAATATCAATAAAATATATATTTTTTTTAAAAAAGATCTGAGAAAAATCTCCCTTTGCTCCTGTTCTCCAAAGACATCCAAGGTTAAAAGAAATTAGAATTCATACCCAAACTGAAGGTCTCAAAAACGAAACCTCAGTGGAAGTCAGTGGTTCTCGGAGGCCTGGCTAAGCCTTTACCCGACTTCATCTTCCAGCATACAGTTAACACTGCGGGAGAGCTGGGGTCTCGGCAAGCAGACGTGAAGGCAAAGGGACACTACCACCAACGCCAAAAGATGTGCCTGCTAGCTCTCTTTCAGAATCGAGAGCCTTACCTCCCCCCATCCCTGCCTGCGAGACTCATGTACGAGACACGTGCACGGCCACCGGGATTCGGCCCTCACCTTCTGACGCTGCTGAATGCTGGCCACGGCGTCAGGCTGGAAGTCCAGCTTGTCTGTGCGGCAGAGTTTCCAGTAGAGGATGACGACGATCACCATGACCACCAGCACGGGGATGACCACGCCGACGATGACCCACAGGTTGTTGCTCTGGGACTCCGGCGACAGCCTCTTCACCCTGTCCACGGCTGCGGACAAGGAAGGAGGGTCTCTCAGTAGCACGCTCACGGGACAGCCCTTCTGGGTAGGCCAGTGGTCGGCAAACTCATTAGTCAACGGAGCCAAATGGCAACAGTACAACGATTGAAATTTCTTTTGAGAGCCAAATTGTTTAAACTTAAACTCCTTCAAAATAGACTCGCCCAGACCGTTGTATTTTGTGGAAGAGCCACACTCAAGGGGCCAAAGAGCCACATATGGCTCAAGAGCCGCAGTTTGTCAACCACGGTTCTAGGAGACACCTGGGAAGTTTCTGTCATTTCAGCCCAAGACAGCGGGTTCAAGGCTGTAATCTCCTGGGCACAGGAAACTCGACCAAGTAAGCAAGCACAACACGGAAGGTTCTATGGTGAACAGGTTAATGGTCACGGTGAGAGGTATGATGTGCCTAAAGCAACTTGGCTAATTCAATGGCAAAGTGAGGTTAACGCCAGATCTCAGTTTATTCTACCAGCTCCTCCTCAGTTCTCAATGCAGGAATGCTTCCAAGACCAAAAAGTAGAAATCCTAATGTAGGATTTATTATACAGGCTACGAGCCCCGCCTTATCTCTTCACCTACGTCTCTCCCTAAAGCCTTGAAACATGGCTTTTAATCAAAAGTGATTCACCCGAGGCACCAGCTGCCAATTTTAAAGTCCTATTAAATCACTTCCTTTCTCGCTCCCCAGGCACCTTGGCGGCGGCTCTTGGTTGGGGGCCACCCCATACCCAACGCAGGAAGATGGTGGCCGCAAAGAAGACAAAAAGTTGCCGGAGCCGATCAACTCTCTAGGTCCCAACAGGTTTTGAGAAGTGGCCAGTACGTGCTGGGGTACAAGCAGACTCTGAAAACGATCAGACAAGACAAAGCGAAACTGGTCATCCTCGCCATCGGCACCCCGACTCAGGGACTGTGCCATGTCGGCCGGGGCTCGGGTCCATCGCCACCGTGGCAGGAAGACCGGACTGGGCACAGCGAGAGGAAAACACAGAGCGTGCAGCCTGGCCGGCATGGATCCGGGCGGTTCTGAAGTCATTAGAAGCACGCCGGGACAGCTGGGTGAAAAGCAAGTCGTGCAAAAATGTCCTTTAATAGAAACTGGCCAGAGCTTGTTTTTAAAATAATAATAATAACACTAAAGTAAAATTAAGTCAAGCTTACTTGGAACCCACCGCTCCCCACCCTTCCTGCCACCCCTCCCCGGCCCCCCGTCTTCCACGGCCTAGACAATTACTCTGTCCTTCTCAATCTCCTTCACCAGCTCCTTCCCCCAACCCTGCCTCCCAGGATGGGGCCCTCCATACGCATCCCTCAGAGGACTCGGCTTTCTTAAAGCTCAGGCTCCAGTCACCAGGCTCAGAAAACCAAAATACCCCTCTCCTCTCCTCTGTGCCAACCTCCTCGTCCGCTGGGGCTGACTCAGAACCACCGCTCCAGGAATCACCTTTGCCTTTCGTTCTGGCAGTGTCTGTCGTGCAGGCAGGGTCTTTTTTATGTATTTTACTACACAAATGTACCACCCTGATGTACTAGAGACTTTGCTCGTCCATATGGCCATGGCTCTAAGTCTCATCTTTTCAAATGCATCTCGGTCGTCCTGGGCAGGGACCACACCGGGGGCTCTTTTCCCATCCTCTAATGGTTAACACATGCCGGGGGAGCGAAAGGTTCCTGCTCAAGGATGTGACAACACAAACGACTTTCAGTGCTGCTCTAAGTTTGGGTTGAGGCTTCGGGGGGGGGGGGGGGGGGGGGAGCCGGCCCTCTACAGCACATGCACTGTGCAAGAGGCTCGAGTTCCAGAGCAGAGCCTGGTAGCAGAGTGACAAATATCTGTATCTTTATTTTATTAATTTTTTAATATATTTTATTGATTTTTCCACAGAGAGGAAGGGAGAGGGATAAAGAGCCAGAAACGTCGATGAGAGAGAAACATCGACCAGCCGCCTCCTGCACACCCCCACCGGGGATGTGCCCGCAACCAACGTACATGCCCCTGACCGGAATCGAACCCGGGACCCTTCAGTCTGCAGACCAACGCTCTATCCACTGAGCCAAACCGGTTTCGGCAAAAATCTGTATCTTTAAATTTGGTCTAAAAATATAGCTCCTTTTGCATGAAGACAAACAAATAGAAGGAAGGACAGAATCACACAGAGAGGCTGGGACAACTACATGTTCTTTTTAGTCCTAACCTAGTGAAACCCTGCCAGAGGCGCACTTGATCACAACGAGGCCCTGACCCAGGGCCCACAGCTGCCTCGGGCTGGCCCTGCTATTGGATAGGGATTCCAGTCCCAGGACTGTTACCCCTGTGGTTTTTAGCACAAAAAGGAGGAAAGAGAGGTGCAAAGTAAAAACTATCACCACAGGTGGAAGTGAGCACGAAAGGTGCCCATACTCTACTGCAATTCACTGTTGTTTTTAAATATTTTTATTGATTTTGAGAGAGAGAGAGAGAGAGAGAGAGAGAGAGAGAGAGAGAGAGAGAAACATTGATGGGAGAGCGAAACATCGATTGGCTGCCTCCTGCATGCCCCTACTGGGGACTGAGCCTGCAACCCAGACATGTGTCCTGAATGGGAATCAAACCAGCAGCCTTTGGGTGCATGGATGACACCCAACCAACTGAGCCACAGCAGCCAGGACCAGTTCATCTTTTTAAAAGGTGAAGTGTTTCTCTGGAGTGCCACACCTCTCCGACAACCAGGAATGTCATATATGAAAAAAACGCAAGTGCATGCCTTATTTTTTCTCACTGCTTTGAAACAGGACACACTAATATGCAATTATATCCCAAAAACACACACCACCAATGGTTATTTGCTTTAAGTCACCTTTTATAAAGTGGAGAAAGTGCGCCCATTAGCCCTCATCCTGGTTAGTGTCCAGGGACAAGTATCGATTTCATGAGGAATCTTCCATTGCCAAAAATCATTTCAAAACTGTCATTTTAAAAACTACGTATTTGGCCAAGACTGGTTTGGCTCAGTGGTAGAGCGTCGGTCTGCGGACTGAAAGGTCCCAGGTTCGATTCCGGTCAGGGGCATGTACATTGGTTGCAGGCACATCCCCGATGTGGGGTGTGCAAGAGGCAGCTGGTCAATGTATCTCTCTCATCGATGTTTCTAGTTCTCTATCCCTCTCCCTTCTTCTTTGTGAAAAATTAATGAAAACATATATTTTTTAAAAACTACATGTTTGTTCTACGGAGTTTTCCAATGTTCTCTGATGCTGAATCCCTTCTAAACACTTACTTACCCTTGAGCAAGTTGGGAGCAAGTATCACTGAGCTTTTACAAGGATTGCTCTCAGGATCATAAAGGAAAAACAGTCACATTAAAATAGCAGTCTAGCCCTAGCTGGTTTGGCTCAGTGGACATTGAGCCGGCTTGTGGATTGAAGGGTCCTGGGTTCAATTCTGGCACATGCCTGGGTTGTGGGCTCGGTCCCCAGTAGGGGGCCTGCAGGAGGTAGCTGATCAAGGATTCCCTCATCATGGATGTTTCTATCTCTCCCTCTCCCTTCCTCTCTGAAATCTATAAACATATATATTTTTTTAAATAGCAGTCTGATTCATAAGGTATATTTAGAGGGAAATACACTCTTCCATGCCACTCCTTCTCTTAATTTTAAATACCCAAAATCTGTGAGTTGGAAAAAAGTACCGAGAGCAGCCTTTGCCAGGAGACAGGGGCCTCATATCTTCCAAAAATAATACAGAAACATCAAAATAACCTCTTTCTAAATAGTGGGGCGGTGCGAGGCCAGGGTGGGAGGCAAGCGGAGTGGAAAGGGTGAGGACCAAGGCTGCTTTGTGCTGGAAGACCCGGGAGGAAGCCAATCAATGCAGAGGGCACCGCCCCGCTTCCTGCGTGACTCACTGTCCCCACCAACGTTCAACACGACACGTACGATTCTGGCATAAATACAGAGAAAACACCTTATGTTACCTAAGAAACTTCTGAGAAGAGAAATAGGAGCAGAGCAGGGGGGAAAGTACTAACGTTAACGTAAGTTACTGTAACTCACCAGCAGAGTGCTATGAATACAACACGCTAGGTTGAAAAAGCAGCCGTGAAGGCCCTCACCACAAGCAACTGAAATAAAGAAGGTCCTTTCAAATACACTCTAACAACGGACACCTTATGTAAGTGCCATTTAATAATATGGGTGGGTCCTGACCAGTTTGGCTCAGTGGATAGTGTCGGCCTGCGGACGGAGGGGTCCCGGGTTCGATTCCGGTCAAGGGCATGTACCTTGGTTGCGGGCACATCCCCAGTAGGAGGTGTGCAGGGGACAGCTGATTGATGTTTCTCTCTCATCGATGTTTCTAACTCTCTTTCCCTCTCCCTTCCTCTCTGTAAAAAAAAAAACAATAAAATTATTTTTTTTTTAAATACGGGTGGAAGACATACGTCTGCGACAGCCACATAAGAATGCTTTAAGTTCAGAGGTCACTGTCAGGGGAAGACTGGCTTTGAGCCCAGCACAGCACCGATGGCTACCCAGGGGCCGAGCCGCAGGCACTCACGTTGGGCCACAGCGCCTTGAATTCGGTAACCCAAGATGATGGCCGCTCTCTGGATGTTTATCTTGTTGATCAGGTCTGAAGACTTGACCGCACTGAGTCTTTCCCCATCTTGATCCTCCACAAAGTAGATGAGCTGCACGGGATCGTCATCTCCCTCCAGCCGAGACACGTTCACCACCTGAAAGACAGCGGAAACCATCGGCCTCTCAGAAGCTTATGTGTCCAGAGGCCCTCTCTCTGGGCGCTCAGCCTTGACTGTGTCATTCAGCATTGATTCGTCCTCATCCTAAGCTCCTTACATCATTTCGGGTTCCAGAATCCCTACAATGCTCTCTGGATGGGAAGAGGGACGTTAAAAGGAAAGTTCCTCTGTGTAGAATAGCGAAGGAGCTTCGGGTTGCTCAAGGGCTTCTCTGAGACACAGGGCAGGAGGGTACACAGACCACAGGCTTGCCAATCCAGGAATCTACCAAGAAGCTCCAATGTGTCATGAGAGGATGCGCCTGTCCTCCTAGCATCAACCACAAAGGCGCTATTCCTGGTTCTATCTAATTGCTTCTTGAATCTGTTAGTCTTCTCTCTCAGTTCTTCTGGGGCAGGGCTTCTCAACATTGGTACTATTGCCATTTCGGTCCAGATAATTCTTAGATGTGAAGGCCTGTATGGAGCACTATAAAATGTTTAGAAGCATCCCTTCCCTCTACTTGCCAGAAGCCAGAGGTAACAGCCATGCCCTCCCTCGCCAGTGGTGACAAGCAGAATGTCTCCAGGCCATGCCAAAATGTGCCCTGGGGGGAGCAAAATCATCCCCGTTTGAGAACCACTGTTCTTGGGATAAAAACTCACACACATTCTTTAAGACCCCACCCTCTGGGGATAAGGGGGAGAGATGGACCAAAGGGCTTGTGTGCATGCATATGGGCCTAGCCAGTGGCCATGGACAACAGGAGGGTGGGGGAATATGTAGGGAGGGGTTTGGGATGGGAATGGGGGGATGAGGACAATTATGTGATACCATAATCAATAAAATTTAAAAAAAGATATCAAATATAAAAAAGGAGACCCCACCCTCAATAATGGATAGATCATCCAGAGAAATAATCAATAAGGAAACAGCAGATTTGAACAACTCTATAGACCTAAGAGAGATATACAGAAAATGACATCCAATGCAGAATACACATTCAAGTGTACACAGAACATTTTCCAGGCTAGACCATATACTTGGCCACAAAAATAGTCTCAACAAATGCAAGAAATTTTATCAAGTCTCTTTTCCGTCCACAATAGTGAAACTAGAATCAAAAATAGAAGGAAAGCTGGAAAATTCACAAATACGTGGAAATTAAACAACACACTCCTGAAACAACCAATGGACCAAAGATCAAAAGAAAAAAAGAAAATATCTTAAAACAAATGAAAGCAGAAACACAACATACCAAAACTTATGAGACACAACAAAAACAGTTATAAGAAGAATGTTCATAGCTATAAATGTATATACCATGAAAAAGTAATATCTCAAATAAGCAACTCAAGGAACTACTAGTAGAATATGAAGAAAAAAACTAAACCCAAAGTTAGCAGAAGGAAATAATAAAGATTACAGCAGAAATAAACTAAATAGAGAATAGGAAAACAATAAAAGAGATGAACAAAATGAGTTGATTCTTTGAAAAGATAAACAAAATTAACAAACGTGTAACTACACTAACCAAGAAAAAGTGAGAGTTATCAAAAATTATAAATGACAGAGAAGGTATTACAACATATACCACAGAAATAGAAAGTATCAAAAGAGACTACAATAAATAATTATACACCAACAAATTGGACAATCTAGAAGAAATGGATTAATTCCTAGAACCATACAAACTACCAAAACTAAATCATGAAGAAGCAGAATATCTGAACAGACTAGTAACAAGTAAAGAGATAGAAGCAATAATTAAAAAAAAAAAATTCCCAGCAGAGAAAAGCCCATGACCAGATGGGTCTCACTGACAAATCATACCAAACATTTAAAAGGAGTTAACACCAATCCTTCTCAAATATTTCCCAACAACTGAAGAAGAGGGATGCTCCCAAACCTGTTTTATGAAGCCAACGTTATCCTGATATCAAAGTCACTATCAGAAAAGTAAACTAAAGATCAATATAGCCAATGAACATCGATGCAAAATTTCTCAACAAAATACTAGCACATCGAATTCAACAGCACCTTAAGAGGATTATACACCATGATTAAGGAGGCTTCATCCCCGAAATGGAAGGATGGGTCAACCTCCTTGCATCTCAGGGATGGGTCAACATTTGCAAATCAATAAGTGTGATACATCACATTAATATATGAAAGATAAAAATCATAAAATCATTCAAAAGAAGTAGAAAAAGCACTTGACAAAATTCAACATTCATTCATGATTTTAAAAAAACAACTCTCAACAAACTGAGTATAGAGGGATCATACCTCAACACGGTAAAGGCCATATATGACAAATCCATAGCTAACATCATATTCAATTACAAAATGTTGAAAACTTTCTCTAAGATCAGGGACAAGACAAAGATACCTACCCACTCTCACCACTCCTATTCAACACAGTAAAGTCCTAGCCACAGCAATCAGGCAAGAAAAAGAAATAAAAGGCATCCAAAATCAGAAAGAAAGATGTAAAATTGTCTGCTTGCAGATGAGATGATCTTACATATTAAAAAACACCTAAAGACTCTACCAAAACACTATTACAATAAATGAATTCGTAAATTTGCAGGATACAAAATCAACAAAATGAAATCAGTTATGTTTCTATAAACTAACAATGAACTATCTGAAAAAGAAATAAAGAAAATAGCCCTAACAGGTTTGGCTCAGTGGATAGAGCATCAGCCTGAGGACTCAAGGGCATGTACCTTAGCTGTAGGCACATCCCCAGTAAGGGGTGTGCAGGAGGCAGCTGATCAATGTTTCTCTCTCATTGATGTTTTTAACTCTCTCTCCCTCTCCCTTCCTCTCTATAAAAAAAGAAAAAAATCAATAAAATATATTTTTAAAAGAAATTTTTTTTAAAAAATAGTGCCGTTGACAATAGCATCAAGAATAAGAAAATACTTGGGAACAAATTTAGCCAAGCAAGTGAAAAATATGTACACTAAAAATTATAAGACATTGATGATTGAAGAAAACACAAATAGAAAGATATCTCATGTTCACATATAAGAAGAATTAACATTGTTAAAATGTCCATATTATCCAAAGTAGAGATTCAATGCAATCCCTATAAAAATTCCAATGGCATTTTTTACAGAAATAGAGAAAATAATCTAAAACTTTATATCAAACCACAAAAGACACTGCCGACAAAGGAGCCAAGAATAGTCAATGGGAAGATAGTCTCTTTGATTAATGGTGTTAGGAAAACCGGATAGTCACATGCAAAAGAATAAAAATTAAAAGACCACTCACAAAATTAGTTCTTAATGGAAAGACTTAAGGATAAGACCTGAAACCATGAAACAATGAAAAAAGCTCCTTAACACTGGTCTTGGCAAAGATTTTTTTAGATATGATACCCAAAGCACAAGCAACAAAAGTAAAAATAAACAAGTGGAGCTACATCAAACTAAAAACTTTTTACACAGCAAAAGAAACAATCAACAAAAATGAAAAGGCAACCTATGGAGTGTGAGAAATATATGCAAATCATATATCTGATACAGGTACAATATCCATAATATATAAGGAACTCATACATTTCAGTAGCAAAAAAAATAAAAAAATTGAATAGACGTTTTCCACAGAAGACATACAAATGCCAACAGGCATATGAAAAGGTGCTCAACATCTTAGTCATCAGAAAAATGCAAATCAAAACCACCATGAGGTATCACCTTATACCCATTAGAACAGCTAATATCGAAAAACAAGAGATAAGTGCTGGTAGGATGTTATAAAAGAGAAACCCTAGTGCACTGTTGGTGGGAATATAAGATGGTGCAGCCGAAACCGGTTTGGCTCAGTGGATAGAGCGTCAGCCTGCGGATTGAAGGGTCCCGGGTTCGATTCCGGTCAAGGGCATGTACCTTGGTTGCAGACACATCCCCAGTAGGGGATGATTCTCTCTCATCGATGTTTCTAACTCTCTATCCTCTCTCTTCCTCTCTGTAAAAAATCAATAAAATATATACTTTTTAAAGACATATTTTTAAAAAAAGATGGTGCAGCCATTATGGAAAATAGTATGGCAGTTCCTCCAAATTTTAAAAACAGAACTATCATATGATCCAGCAATTATACTTCTGGGTATATATCCAAAGGAAATGAATTCACTATGTTGAAGAGGTATCTGCACCCTCATATCCACTGCAGCATTATTCACAACAGCCAAGACATAGAAGCAACATAAGTGTGTATGTATGGGTGAACAGACAAAGAAAATGAAGCAGACATTAAAAAAATGGAATAATATTCACTCATAAACATAGCAGGGAATCCTGCTGTTTATAACAACCTGGATGGACCTTGACAGCATTATGTCCAAGACACAAACTGTATAATCTCATCTATATGTGGAATGTTAAAAAAAAAAGGGGGGGGGGGGCAGGGGGCAACTCAGAAAGAGTAGATTGGTGGCTTCCAGAAGCTGGGCCTGCGGGAAATGGATCAAGGTTGTCAAAGGGAACCAACTTCCAGTTATATGTCTGGGGATCTAAGACCCAGGATGGAGAATGCAGTTAATGATACTATGCTGTATACATAAATGTTGCCAAGAGAATAGATCTTACACGTTCTTAACACACACACACACACACGTAACTGTGAGCAATGGGTGTACTAACCTCACCGTGGTAATCATTTCGCAATATATACTTGTTTCACATCATCCCATTGCTCATCTTACACAATGTCCTACATCAACTGTATCTCAATCAAGCTGGAAAAAAATTCCCATAAATACATAATTTGCTGGATCAAATAGTGCTTTGATTTGTTTCAAAATCACTATCTCCCTGGTGTTCAGGATAGCCCATTACATTAGCACTTCAGAAACTGGTACATTTGACACCTCACAGTTTTACATAAACAGAGCTTTCTAATCAGTTGCTATTTCTCTTATTAATATGCAACCATTCTATTGCCCATTCAGACTCCAGCAGAACGCCGACTGACGTTCTGAGTAAGTGATCAACCATGACTCCGAGCCCTCTATTTCATACACCAATTAGAATCGTTGGTCTCGACACCTGCTATTGGCTAAAGAGCTGCCACTCTTCTAGCCAAGGGTAACACTACTTTGCACTCCAGACCCGGCTGCTGGACTCCCTCACCGCTGGAAACTTCTGGCCAATCAACAACTGCATGATTCCACCGCGATCACCTTCTTAAACGAAGATCCTTAACCACACGGGTCCCAACCTCCTCCCTGGAGAAACCGCTCTTTATGCCTCTCCCTCCTGATATGCTCACCTGTCCTGCGCCGTTTGGTGTTTCTATGCCAGTTCCCTCACCACCCACGCCTGCCCCTGAATGGCATCAATGTTTTATTCGCCTTCAGGATGACTATGAACAAAGGGCTGCTAAAAAGCAAGTCGACTGGGGAGGGGGTGTGGTGGGGGGGGGTCAATTGGGAAAAAGGGAGACATGTGTAATCCTTTAACCACTAAAAATAAAAAATAAAATAAAAGGCAAGTCGATTACACGCTTACGTCCCTCCACCTGTGTGCCTGTTTATCCCATTGAAATGTCCTGATACATTTTAGAGATAGTTTCTTCTCCGGAACCGTTTGTCCAATTTCCAGGGATACCCACCTTAAAGATCCCACAGCGCTTGTCTGACCTGAAAATAAGTCAGTAAAAGCCAATTCCAGCATCCTTCCTGGGCGAACTCCTATCAGACTCACAGCTGGAATCCATGCAACTATGGTGTGATAAGAGTCGTCATTTTGGGCAACGTCTCCAGTTTCATTGTAAAAATTATTTTCTGATTAAAACCACATGTTCCCTATAGAAATTTTGAAAAGCACGAAGGAAAATGTATAATGAGTAAAATGAAAATCACCTCAAATTCAACCAACCAAACAGAATCACTGTAAATGATGTTGACCTATTTCCTTCCATTTTTTTTCTTCATAGGTTTTACATTATTATTTGGATTAAATTGCACATATCCTTTTATAGCCTCTCTTCACTTGGAGATTTTTCTATATTGCTCACTAGTTCAAAAAAAATGACAATGTCTGCACAATATTCCAACATATAAAAAGCCATGACCATCTATTAACCCATTTCCCAGACGCTGGGCATTTAGATAGTTTTGATACTTTCACTTGTACAAATACATCTGAGGAGCCCTGCTCCGCACATAAGTCCTCGTCTCAAAGGCAGACGAGAAGCAGGGCCCGGTTTCTAAGCAAGCCCTCAAACGCCACCGTTACCGCGGGGTGGCGTGGTTCATGTTCACAAACCCAACATTCCTTCCGGAGCCTTCCGATCTGAGGCAGCACCTCAGCATGCCATGTGATGGTGCTTTACAGCTGCATTGCGTGCAGTTACTAATCTCTACCCAGACCTAGAGCTCTACGAAGCCAGGGTTATTGAGTAAGGCCAACCTTTTATAATGCATTTTCATTTTTATTTATTTTATATTCACATATACTTGTTATGTTAATTAATATTACTCTCAATTTTTATTAGTTTTTAAGTTCCTCTGTATTCTTTTTTTTTTTTAATCCTTACCCAAGGATATTTTTCCATTGATTTTTTTTTAATACATCCCTATTTGTTTCAGAGAGGAAGGGAGAGAAAGAGAGAGATAGAAACATCAATGATGAGGGGGAATCATTGATTGGCTGCCCCCTGCATGTTGGCCCAAGCCTGCAATGCAAGCATGTACCCTTGACTGGAATCAAACCTGGGACCCTTTGGTCCGCAGGCCAACGCTCTATCCACTGAGCCAAACCGGCTAGGGGAAGTTCCTCTATATTCTATTGCATCTGGCAAAAGCACTATTTTAGAAACCTAACCACCACCTCTGTGCGAGGGAAAATAAAAATCAATGCTTACAGGAGGAACCCTGGTAAAAGAGATGGGGGAGAATGATGCCAGCTCTAGGCCAACAACCCCTCTCCCACCCCCACCCCCACCCCCACCCCCACCTCATCCCACCCCCCTCACCCCCCGAGGCCTCCACCCAAGCATCAGTTCTCCATTCTTCTCTCTAATGCTCCTAAATCATCAACCTCCCACCCCGACATGTCTGGGTTCCACCCTGGTTTCCTGTCTGGAACGCCACAGTCCTAAATATCCCATTTTCCTAGCTCTACGAGCAGCAGTCGGTAAAGGAAAAATCCAAAATAACATTAATGCACCTTGAGATGGAATATATCACAGCCACAACCTCCAACTCACTGTGAGCCTGTGCATTTTAAACTGGGTCACTTTCTGACTCAAATGGATCTGTCATTTATAACCTCTCTGCCAAGTGACAGGGTGGAGAACATCTGGGCAAAAGACAACCAGGGGTGGCAGGAGGAGGCAGGAGGAGGTGCAAGAATAGAGGGCAGAACATTTTCCTCTTTCGGATCTCTTAATGTATGGCCTGTTCCCGATGAATGGTTCTTTCCTAATGCTATGAGTAACATTACCATTCTACAACTGATTCCATTCTGGGCATTAAAAAATTACTTTTTGAAAAATAAGGTCATCTGATGGCAATCCACTAACACAATCCTTCCGCTGTGCTCCCCATAAGGTCCATTCCTGTAACGATCGCTTCCTGAGGACTCAGGAAATATTTGTCTAGACCAGCCGTGGGCAAACTACGGCCCACAGGCCAGATCCGGCCCATTCGGCTGTTATATCTGGCCCGAGGAGCTGAAAGAGCAGAGGGTTCTCTTGCTCTCCCCTCCACTCCTTCACCAGCAGCCTAAGATGAGAGTACCAGCATGGTCAGGTTGCTTTTGTTCCAGCCCTCCAGTCCACTTTAAGAACCCATTGTGGCCCTCAAATCAAAAAGTTTGCCCACCCCTGGTCTAGACTCTGGTTGCACTGAAATGCTACCCCAATCATGTGCCACCTTACTATAGCCATCCACCTCAAGCAGAATTTTCTCCTTTGCATGAAAACAGGGGACAGCGTCAGCCTGCTCTCCCTCCTCCCCCCCTCCTCGAGCCTCCCTGGGTACCTGCACCACGCTGTTCCCGGCGGCCACGGTGGCCCTTCTCCACACCCGCCTCCGGGTGGACACCTCGCTCAGCAGCTGGGCCAGTTTGCGCTCCATCTCGGCTGGAAACACTTCGTTCTGGAGCTGCTTCTCCACGACGCCCAGGAGCACTGCATTGAAATGGAAACACACACAGGCCCCACAGCGAGTTAGCAGTGGAGGGAAACACGGGTGAGAATGTAGCACATTCCTGCAAAATGCCAATCCCTAGAGCAGCGATTTCCAACCTTTTCCATCTCAGGGCATCCATAAACTAATTACTAAAATTCTGCAATATGGCAAGGTGGAAAAAAAATTAGTGTAATTTTGATTTATTCACACCAGACGGCTATTGTCAGTTATTTATTTGACAATGCAGTGTTTCCCCAAAGTGTGGTACGCGTACCCCCAGGGGTACGGGAAGAGTTTGGTGGGGGTAAGCGTTGCACCAGAGTTTGGTGGGGATATGCACTGCACCGTGCTTAGCTGCGCCTAATTCTACGTTCTCATGAGTCAAGTCAAGACAGTCTTGTGAGGCATGAGATGGTCTGGTGTGCAAATAAATGTTATTATAATATAACCTTTATTTGTATTTTATTATGAATAATTTTATTTTTCATTTATCATTTTGTGTATGTACCAAAAAAATAAAAAATAAATATATTTTGATTGTTATTAAAATACATCCTTTTTTTTTTTTGACGAGGGGTACTCAGTGTTGCGAAAATTATAGAAGGGGTACACATATGTCAAAACTTTGGGAAACACTGAGGGAAAAGAGGTCAGTGCCCCTGACTAAATAGCATGAGTACTGCATGTTTTAAAAATTCTTGCGACACTCAGGTTGAAAATCGCTGCCCTAGAGAGGAGATATTAAAAAGGGGGAAAGCACCCTAGCTGGTTTTGCTCAGTGGATAGCATCAGCCTGCGGACTGAAGGGTCCCAGGTTCGATGCCGGTCAAAGACATGTACCTTGGTTGCGGGCACATCCCCATTAGGGAGTATGCAAGAGGCAGCTGACCAATGTTTCTCTCTCATCGATGTTTCTAGCTCTCTATCCCTCTCCCTTCCTCTCTGTAAAAAAAAAATCAATAAAAAATAAAAGATAAAGATAAAGAAGGGGGGTAAATAAAGCGAGGGAGAATCCCGGAAGCGCTGCTCATGGGTCTTGTCTAGAGTTCCAAGCTCCACGTGTTACAAGGACTGGTGGCCAGAAATCCCAGAAACTCGGCGATGCACAGGGGCTCTGGGGCTACGAGGGCCTGCCCAAGATCCAACATTTTGTCTGCACTTATTTTCAAGATTTCTGTTAATGGCTTACGTTCGTATCTTGTCTCATAAACTGACTCAAGGTAAGGTGCTTGTCTTCAGACATCTGCTGTAAACAAGATTATCTAAGCAGACAATCTGCCAGCACTGGCTCAAATCCCCCGAGGCAGGACCACGGGCAAGTGAGTGAGCCGCTTTGGGAACTATCTGGAAAATGAGGCCTCGGGACCAGCAGAGGTGGGGCCTCTGCGTGGAATGCTGTATGTGGAGCAAGGAGGATTTACTGTCACCATCTGTGTGCCTCCTCCCGTGACTGCTCCTCACGGTGCCGCCCACACACGGAGCACCCACGAGCAGGTTACCACCTTTTACACTTTCGTATAACAGGGTTAGAACGGCTCGTTAGCAATGCCGTAGCTGAAAATCCCTGACCCAGGTCTCCAAGACTTTTAAAAAAGGCTTCTATTTGCTCACCAAGTTACCTTCCTTGTCCTTATAAAACCAAAAACATAAGACTTTGAGAGAAAGAAAGAAGAAAAAAGATCCTTGCTTCAGAGCCTCATCCTATTCTGGGTCAGAATGCTGTCGATTCCTGTTAAGACTGCCCTGGACTTGATATGTGGATTTTAGAGAAAGCCAATCCTTTTTGGGCCATAACTCAGTGGGACACGTTCCACAGTCAAATCCAAATCCCTTTCTCGTTCATTCTTTGCCAAGAATTTAAGGTACACTTTGCCCTGAATTCAGGACTGAGAAACAGGAAAGGCGGTATCATTCTTAATATCCCTGCACAGACTTCTTATCCCAGTTCCCAAAATACGGTGCTATGTTAAACATACCTGTTCTTACCCAAGAGGACTTCAACAACTGAGACAGGTTGAGCTGCGGGTACTGGAAGGCTAAAAAAAGGAAAGGGTTAGGGAAGGAGACAAATCTGTAAAAAAACAGTCAGAAAGGACACACTGGGTAAGTCACAGGAGACTGCCTTGCCTATATGATTTAGCATTAAATATGGAAGAAGAAAATGCCAGACTAGCCAAAACCGGTTTGGCTCAGTGGATAGAGCGTTGGCTGCAGACTGAAAGGTCCCAGGTTCGATTCCGGTCAAGGGCATGTACCTTGGTTGCGGGCACATCCCCAGTGGGGGGGGGTGTGTAGAGGCAGCTGATCTAAGATTCTCTCTCATCGATGTTCCTAACTCTCTATCCCTTTCTCTTCCTCTCTGTAAAAAAATCAATAAATTTTTTTTTTTTAAAGAAAAAAAGAAAATGCCACACTGGCTTGAAGGTGTGTGGACAGTAAGCAGCCTCTGAGCATATTAGTTTCACGAAGAAAGAGGGACAAAAAGAAACTAAGGACTTGTTCCAGGGACATCGTGGGACACCGCTTCTCAGGATCACCCGCACAAAAAGCCATGGCTCCAGAATATAAATATAATCCGTGGTCGGCAAACTGCGGTTTGCGAGCCACATGCGGCTCTTTGGCCTCTTGAGTGTGGCTCTTCCACAGAATACCATGGCCTGGGCGAGTCTATTTTGAAGAAGAGGCATTAGAATAAGTTTTTAAAAATTGGCTCTCAAAAGAAATGTCAATCGTTGTACTGTTGATATTTGGCTCTGTTGACGAATGAGTTTGCCGACCACTGCTGCAGAGCAATGAGCTTTCACACTGTGTTCCTCGGCCCTGGGTTTCCCAGCAGTGACTCAGGGCCAAGCGACCCTCGCGCTGGCTTGTGTGGGACAGGCCAGGCGTACACCTATTTCCAGCACATTATTTTACCCACATCTTCACATACACAGCTGCTGAAAGTTGCTCGATGTAAATAACGATTATATCCCTGTCTACCGCTTCATTTGACAAGTTATCTTTAGCATTTAATTAACAGTACACTAAATACATGAAGAATCACTAGACCATTTGGCTGTTCCATTTTGGGAAAGAAAAAAAAAAATTTTTTTTTTTTTGGCCTGACTTCAACTCCGGAATCTACTGCTTTTTTTTAATGTTCGTTTTTTTGTTTTGGAAGTAAATGTCTCTTCCTTCCCCAACCCCCTCCATTTGCACTATCTAATTGCCAGGAAGAAAAGTTGGTTTGTTTGTTTTTTAAGAATGCACAAAATAAAAGTCCCTCTTTTTGGGGTCTGGTTTTATGGGCTTTGACAAATGGATAGAGCCATGTAACCACCACCACAATAAAGACATAGAACAATCTCCTCACCACCACCCCTAACCTCCACAAAAAAAAACAAAAAAAACACAACGCCTCCTGCTATCCTTTTTGATCTAGCTTTCCTCCCACCCCTCACCCCTGGCAATCAAAGATCTGTTCTCATCCGCTTTTGCAGAACTGGCCTAATCTTTAATAGCACCCCATTTCTCTGAACAGAGGGGAAAAAAAAAAGGCTCAGGTTGAGGAGGGCTCTGGAAGCCCACCCTGGCTTGATTCTGAGACGTTCCAATGGTATCTGATTTATATTCTGGATTTCAGCTAAACATTTCATTTGAGCAAAAGCCGGCCACCAACAAAAGGCTACAGCGGCCGTCCCAGCGCCATCCGGGAGAGCAGTACTCACGTTCGGCGATCTGGAGCACCGGGTACCCCAGGTAGAAACTGAACTCCACCACACTCAAGTTCCTGAGCAGCTCGCTCACTTGCGTCCCATTCCAGAACCCCTGCGTGCCTTTCACAGCAAAGACGATGTTCACGGGGCCCCGGCGAGGCGCCAGCCTGGGAGAGCCCACGGTGATATTCAAGATCTGAAAGAAGGAAGTCAGAAGCAGCTTCTAAAATAAATGAAAACGGTCCACTGAAAGCCTGACTATGATTTCTCTCTCACAATTTCTCTCCTGAATTTTTCCCCCCTAAAAAAAAGAGGGAACATTTTTTTTAGCCCTAACCATGTGGCTCTGTGGTTGGAGCACTGTCCCGTACACCAAAAGGTTACAGGTTCAATTCCTGGTCAAGGCACATACCTAGGCTGTGGGTTCAATCCCCAATAGGGTGCGTGTACAGGAGGCAACTGAGTGATGTTTCTCTCTCACATCAATGTCTCTCTCTCCCTCTCCTCCCCTCCCACACCCCCAAATCAATAAACATATCCTTGGATGAGGGTTTTAAAAAAAGAGGGGATATTTTTAAAGGAAGAGTAATGGGTTTCAACTGCCTGATTCCCTTTTGCAATACTTTAACTCCTCAAGATACTGAAAATGTTTTTTACATTAAGTGATGAACTGAGCACATGTATCTATAGTTCCCTCTTCTCCCCCTCCCATCCCAGATCCCACAGAAAGAATAAAGCTGAACAAAGAAGCGGAAGTCCGTAACAGCACTGAGAATGGAAGAAAACCTGAGATTCTGTCAAATCTCTGGGAAATGGAGAGGATGGGATCATGCTGATAGAAACTAGAACGGAGTGACCAAGAACACACACAGCACAGGGTCCACGGTTGGGAGCCAGAAGAACCAAGAGCCGCTGCCACAATTAATTAGAGGCCGTGTGCCCAGGAGCCCAGTCAATTTCCTCCCTCCTCTTTGCTTTCCATTAGCCACACCCAGGCCAACACAGAGATGCTAACAGCAGCCACGCCTCCACCAAAAACAGCTCAAAGCACTGCTCCCTAAGGACAATGAGCTCCCAGCCTGAGAAGACCAAGAGATTTAACGGGAGGGTTAGATCCCTAAGCAAAGGCGGGTAGTGTTCACTCAAGACAAAGGAGAGGCAATGAAAGAAAAAGCAGCTTTGCCTTGAAAAATACAAATACGCTCCATTGCAGGGCACAACCTCCTTATCTTGCAACGGTGACAAGGGTCCCAGTCTGCTGTCTCTGACCACTCATGGCCCCAGATAGAAGCCCACGGCCAACAGAGTATGCCCAATGCCTAGTGCCCTACCTAATGTCCCATCAGGACACAAGGCTGACACAGAAACAGACCCAACAGCGGAAAGGGAAAGCCAAATAAGCTGCCAAAATTAATCACCTGCTCCTTCATTCCAACACCCACCAACCAATGGTCTCCAGGCATTTACAGGAAACAGACAGCACGAAAGCAAAGAACCAAGATTGACACAGTATAATGGCTGCAAAGAAAATAAAGATAACATAGCAAACAGAAGACAACTTCATTTAAAATATATATTTGTACTAATTTCAGAGAAGAAGTGGGGTAGAGTGAGAGAAGGGAAGAAAAAGAGGGAGGGAACATCAATGATGAGAGAAAATAATAAATAGGATTGAGCCCACAACTCAGGCATGCGCCCTGACCGGGAATCAAACCCAAAGACAACTTTTAAAAAACTCTAATATTCTCAGAGACTCTCAAGGTGACATTATATCCTCATCTGAGATAGTCCTGCATCATTGCAGGAAAGGCTGAAATTTAAAATTTTTTACAAAGGAGCAAAGAACAATGAAAAAAGTGATGGCTAAAAGAAAATTCAATAGAGATTGAGTAACATAATAAACACAATTGAAGAGTCAACTAATGACCTGGAGGCCAAAGTTTAGAAAATCTGTAAAAACAGGGAATTATAAAAGAGATTAAAAATATAAGTCTGAATATATATATATATATATATATATATATATATATATAATGAAAGGTAAACCCAGGAGAATCAAAATCTATTTACTATGAATTCCAGAAAGAGGACACAAAGATGGGGGGAAAAATATCAAAGAAATATAAAAATATCAGCAGTTTCCATATAAGACATACAAAGCCTGTTCCTCGATTAGTAGCTAGCCTCTCTGTCTTTAAGGGAAGCACTGCCTTCCTGGTATGCCACAATAGGAAACAACAGCTTACTTAGGCAGTACCCCCACTGGATATGCTGTAAGTTGACATGGTTCCTTTTTAAAACATTCTTGAATCTTTTGCATATACTCATCTCTCCTCAGCTCAGCATATCTGAGCTCCCTGGTTATGCTACTCCAATGCCAAGGAAAGAGATCAACCCAGATCCACGTGAATGGAATTCCCTCCACTGGAGGGAATTAACAAGAGTTAAGTGCAGCTCCAATGAAACATGAAACTAGTCTCTTTAAAGGCTAAAGCACCTTGTTCTGCATCTGGTGCTGTTCTCACCTGCACCGTGAGGTTATACGTGCCCTGTTGTTTCTTCACTTCGGAGAGCGCTATCATCAGGCCTTTCTCAATGCGCTGGGTGAAATTGCAGAAGCCAGTATCCACACTCGGAGGCACAAACTGAAGGACTGGAAGAAATCACAGGCCCATGAATGAGGTATTTCTTTAGTATCAAGGAGGAAGGAGAGGGAGAAATAGTATCTAAATCAACTAGTTCATCTATAAACAGGATTAAGTTCTATGATGTGGTGTTTTTTTTTATGTATGTCATGGAACTAGCAGGAAGCCATTCCTGCTACAAATGAAAATATGCAATGTGAAGGTGACGTTATCATTTTTAAATGAGAAAATACTTAACTGACAGAAACATTTCAAATATATATGAACTAGAGGCCCAGTGCACAAATTCATGCATGGGTGGGGTCTGGCCGGCTGGTCCTTTTTATATATAGATAGATTACAGATGAATTCTTAAGTATTTATGGGAAAATGACATGATATCTGGAATTGCTTTAAAACACTCTACCTTCCTCAAAAAAATGTATGGGAGATAGATGAAACAAAATTGGGAAAATGTTGATAATTTCTTAAGCTTAGTGATGGTCATATGTGGGCTTAATATGTTATTCTATTTTTGTATGTTTGAAAAATATCTATAATAAGTTAGATATGATAGTAAAGAATTACTGTGGGGAGTATAATGATGATACATATATACACATATGATGTATATATATGGATACATATATATGTGTGTATGTACATGTATTTATGTTTATGTGTTTAATAATCCTCTTTGAGATATAGCCTGAAATATTTATGAATGTGATATGATGTCATAACAAAATAATGTGATATATGCTCAAGACTGATCCATGTTGTTGCAAATGGCAGAATTTCAGAAATAAGTCAGACAGAAAAAGTCACTCATACAGATATAAAACTGAAAGCAACAAATCAACAAACAAGAAGAACAGACAAATAAAAACTCACAAACACAAACAACAGCATGGAAGTTACTAGAGGGAAAGGAGGTTGGAGAGTAATAAAGGATAAAGGGAGTCAAATATATGGAGATGGATGGAGATTTGATTTTGGGTGGTAGGCGCACAATGCAATATATAGATGACTAGAAGCCTGGTGCATGATATCTGTGCATGGAGGGGGGGGGGGGTGTTCCTCAGCCCAGCCTGCACCCTCTCCAATCTGGGACCTCTCGAGGGATGTCAGACTGCCCATTTAGGCCTAAACAGGCAGTCAGACATCCCTCTCACAATCCAGGACTGCTGGTTCCCAATTGCTCGCCTGCCTGCCTTCCTGATTGCCCCTAACCATTTTGCCTGCCAGCCTGATCACCCCTAACCATTCCCATGCCAACCTGATTGATGTCTAACTGTTCCCCTGCCTGTTTGTCCCCAACTTCCCTCCTCTGCCAGCCTGGTCACCCCTAACTGCCCTCCCCTATAGGGTTGATCGCCTCCAACTACCCTTCCCTTGCAGGTCTGGTCCCTCCCAACTGCCCTCCCCTGCTGGCCATCTTGTGGTGGCTATCTTGTGTCGGCTATCTTGTGTCCACATGGGGGCAGGATCTTTGACCACATGGGGATAGTCATATTGTGTGTTGGAGTGATGGTCCATCTGCATATTACTCTTTCATTAGATAGGATAGAGGCCTGGTGCATGGGTGGGGACCAGCTGGTCTGCCCTGAAGGGTGGCCCAGATCAGGGTGGGGGTTCCCTTGGGGTGTGGGGCGGCCTGGACAAGAGGCTGTGGTGGTTTGCAAGCCAGCCATGACCCCCGGTGACCCAAGCAGAGGCCCTGGTATCTGGAATTTATTTACCGTCTACAATTAAAACTTTGTAGTGTTAAGTGGAGGCCTGGGCCAGCCAGGGTGTGTGGAAAGCTTGGCTTCCTCTATCACCTGGGAAACCCAAGCCTCCCTCCTGCTTTCTCTGTGGCGGCAGCCATCTTGGCTGGGTTGATTTGCATAGTCACTCAGATTGGCTAGTGGGCATGGCTAGTGGGTGTGGCTTGTGGGTATAGCGGAGATATGGTTAATTTGCATATTTCTCTTTTATTATATAGGATATATCACAGAATTGTACATATGAAACTTTTATTAACAAATGTCACCCCAATAAATTTAATGAAAAAGACAAAATAATGTGAGAGGAGGGGATGTAGATGGGAATGTGGATGTAACAAGGAGTTGAAAATTGTTGAAACCATATGAGAAGTTCATTAAACTATTCTGTGTACTGTTGTATATGTTAGAAATTTTCCATAATAATAGTTTTGAAAATTTAAATAAGTTTTTTTAAATCTTCCCCAAATTTTTTTTAAAAAAACTTAAAAAAGTAAAATTCTATTTACAAGTTAAAACATTCATGGACAGTGTTCTCACCTGTTTGAACTTGGAACCTGGACTCTGGCACAAGGAAGGAAGGCTTCACAGCCAGGATTAAAGGAGTTTGGTCACGTACAAGTTTACTATTTATAAGCACATTGATGACTGATATTGCCGTGTAAACGAAAGGACCAGATGTTACCAGAAAAGTGAAGTCAGCGAATAGTTCATAAACCTATGAAAATAAAAAAGACAAAAGATAGTAATTACCAAATTATCTAACCAAATTACCATCAACGAAGAGTACAGGAAATTGTATTAAATAGAAAAATAATAAAGTAATATAAAAAAATAGCTAGTTTTAAACGAAGGGCCGGTGCTTCACAGACATTCAGAATTTTATTTTAGTAATTACTTTTGCACATCTGCTATCCTTCTCGAATAGCACAAAATTTTAAGAGCAAGGACAACGAGAAAGAACAGCCAGCAACATGAACTGAATAAGGAGTTATGGAGAATTCAAAGTGTTTGCCATATTTAAACCACATATAAAGAAATAGTTATTCTATTGAGCAGTGTTGTCCAAAAGAAATATGTGAGCCCCATTTGCAACCGTAAAGCTTCTAGGCGCCATACAAAAAAAGAAAAAAAACATAGAAAGAGATGAAATTCATTTTAAAGACATTTTAGTTAACTCAAAATATCTGACACATCATTTCAATGTAAATTATTTAGTGAGACATTTTACATTCCTGTTTTCACTAAGTCTTTACTAGTAAAATCCCATGATATTTGGCACTGACAGTCCACCTCAATTCAGAGGAGCCCCATTTCATTTGCTCAGTAGCCACTTGTGGCTCGTGGCTCCCGTTGGGAAGGTGAGGGGACTCAGTGTGGCGTCAGAGCTCAAGAGGGGGAGAGGAGGAATTAGCACAGTATCCACCATAAGACACCTGGAAATTTACCTCTGTCTCACTGAATGTACAGAAACACGGATATGCACTCTCTCCAAAATCTAATTTAAACTCTACTCCCAGTCCGTTCATGTAAATCAAGAGAAGCACAATCGTTAGGGTCATCACCCCAAACTCTTGTCTTAGAGCCCTTTTTGTTCCAGCTCTGCCAATACAACCCTCTAATGGGGCCAGGATTAGTCCATTAGAGGATGCGTTGGCAGAGCTGGGGAAGGAAGGGAAGAGAGGGAAGAGAACGTGCCTTCCCCTGGGCTCCGGGGTCAGACTCTCCGCCGCAGGGACCCACCTGGAGCTCCACGGCGCGGTTGAAGTGGATTCTCAGCACCTCCTTGATGGACGTGATGATGTACTCCTGCACGGCTCTCCTGGCCAGCACTGCAGATCGAAGCCAACACCCGCACCAGGTTAGTGTCATCACCTGCTGGGCCCCCGGCAGAGCCTGGGCTGAACCCGAGTGTGGCAGTGGCTCCAAACGTCGTTTTGTAAATAAGGCCCGGGCGCGGGAAGAACGGAGTGGACCTTGAAGGTACCACCAGGTCAACCACACACAGCATCAGCTCAACATGCTGAGAAAACCTTCGACTCCTTGCCTCAGTGGGTGAGACCAGAATCAGACTCTGTGGCCCAGCCGGGGGCAGAGAGCACAGATGTTCACAAGAGTCGAGTTCCTTCAGCATCTCATAAATGTCCTCACAAAACGACGTCATTCAAGGTGCTACTCTGAATAGTCCCCATGACCTACCACCATATCCTCCATCTTCTCAAATTAATCAGAGTAAGATCTAAAACTGCAACATTGGGATATGAGTTCACTAATATATTTTTTTTGGGGGGGGAGGGGAGAGGCGGTGAGAATCATCAACAGAGACCTTCCGGTTTCTCCAAATTCCTCAGAGCCATTAGAGATGAGAAAGAGCTCCTGAGGAGGCCTGGGGTCAGGCCAGCCCTGGGTGAGAAGGGCAGCCACACCCCATACTGGATACGTGTGGTCAGTGCCTTCCTATAAGTCCATCGTGAATCCATGGAGATTCACTTTTGCTTTTATTACAGAGCTCTCTAGAAAGAACCCTTTCAGAGGACAAAGAATCACCTCAACCCTCTTTTTCTCTGATACATAATTACAAGAAAACAACCAACCAACCAAAAACCCCAGGTTCAAATCTAAATGAAGATCCTAAATGAGAGGACACCTCCTGAGAGTGACAATTATCACTGAGAGTGAAAGATGGCACTCATCTCCACTTAAAAATACCACATAACAGTATGGATACTTCTGCACGTTTACTAACAGGGTTCAAGGGTACACTTACAATGGGTAAATTTTACACTATTAAAAATGCATGCATCCCTGCCCAGCCTGTGTGGTCCAGTGGTTGAAGGTCGACCTGTAAACCAGGAGGTCCCAGTTTGATTCCCGGTCAGGGCACATGCCAGGTTGTGGGCTCAATCCCCTGCAGGAGGCAGCTGACCAATAATTCTTTCTCACCATTGATGTTTCTTTCTCTCTCTCCCTCTCCCCCTCCTCTCTTTGAAGTCAATAAAAACTTTTTTTTTAAATGCATGGATCCCTAACAAAGGACATCAAACTCATTAAACGTGAGTCCTATGTGAAAGTTAATCCATGCTGCATATATTTGATATTCTTAGCGATATTTCTAAAATGGTTTCTAATTATCTGTAGAATAAGGAATTCTAAAAGATACACTAGAAGTATCATAAGTTTCATATAGAGTCCCAAAGATAAATAAGCTTTCAGCAGTTCTTTTAATAAGCTCCTTGTAACTGCCCACTTTGTAGCTACTGTGCAACAATTGTGTAGGAAGGAAGGAAAGTTCATGTCTATTAGAAACTCTTTGCTCTCTCCTCTGGAGGGCTGTAGTCCCGAAAATGAAAGTTCACCACTTTGTCCCAACCTCCGTTCCCGCATCTTTACCTCAGTCTATTTCCCAGCCACGCTGCATGTCCTTGGGCTGTCTGACCCCCCTCCTGGGTTCACACTCTCCACCTGAGGGCACGTCCTTCCGTCTCCAGGTGACAGCCTTTCACTCATCCTCTAACGTGACCGCCACTTCACATTCTTCCAACCCCGTCCCTGATGATCCCAAAGAGGCACTCTCCTAGGACTCTGCTTCAGCCATTCTCAACACAGCTGCCAGAAAACATGGCTCAGCGGCCGCCCTACTCGATAGACTCCCAGCATCCTGAGGGATGGGACCAAGCCATTCATCTTTACATCCCGGAAAGCTTCTAAAAGTCCTTCACGCATACTCAGGGCTCCATCGTTACTTGTCACATGAATTAACAAATGGTTGCCTCCTTTGGGGAGGGCAGAGTTGGGAGACGGAAGGCTTCAGCTACTCCCAACCCTCTCGGAGGGCGGCAGCACCCCCAGGGTGAGCCGAGGACACAGGGCTCACGTCACTCAGCATGGAGAACCGAGACCCAGCATGCTCTCCTCCTTCCCCACCTCCACCTCCCCTTGTTCCTCCATTCCTTGTCCACGCCACTCCTCCTCCTCTCTCTCTCTCTTGCCATCTTCTTCCCCTTGGTTCATTTCTAGCCCTCGTCCCCATCAAAGTCAACACACACACACACACACACACACACACAGGCTGCTCATCAACAACAGCACATTGTCTATCAGTACACAGGCATGGCTCAAGCCTTCATGCACGCCCTGCCGTTTCTCATGAAGAACAACTCAGAGAGCCTGATCACGCTCTCTCCGCCCAGTCACCAGACTGGCACAGACATGGCAGCCAAGTCACTCGGGTTTGTTTCAAGCATGACTTCCAAGCATGGGTGATGAGACACATACCCTAGCAAAACTGCTAAGGTTTAAATCTTTCGTGTATTCTTATTGCTACTACTAACTGTTGGGTCGAGGCAGGCAGGGTAGCCCAGAGACATGCCCCTGCCCAGAATTTCCAAGCAATGCAAAGCCCAGACTCTAATTTTTTTCTAAATATAATCAAAGAGTCTGGAATGAAAGGTTCTCCCCCTCCCAAACCGGTGGGGGGAGTTTGACATATGACCCCTTAGGGTTCCCCCCCCTCCCTAACTGGTGGGTGGAGCTAACAACATGACTGACACCTGCCACAGGGACATCTCCAAGACAGTGAACCACCAATTAAGGGGCCAAGGTGCCCTTGGGCCCATCCTTTCCTGTTCCACCTGGGCCCAACCCCCTCCCTTTAAAAGGAACTCCAGACCGGCCACGTGCGTTCTTTGGAGGGGCATCTCCGTTGGAGGGGCATCTCCATTGGCCCGGTTGGGTTCCGATCTCCTGTCCCCTCTCCCCTAATTCTGATCTTTACCTGGGTGATGGCTTCCGCCCATTACCGGGGAATAAACTCTTTAAAACTCCCTGTTGTTCTGTTTCCTGTTTCCTTTCAAACCTAATACTAACTACAACAACGTATTTTGTGGGTGTGCCCTTTACCCCAGGCACGGGGTCGAGTATTTTTTATGCATCACCATGCAGTGGGTGCCAATATCACCCTTACTTAACCACTGGGGAAACTGAGGCTTAGAAAAGCTAAATAACTGAAGAGGGTCAGCAAAGGGGTGAGGATTACTAACCCAAGACCCCTTGGCTTAACGCCTACACACGCTCTTCGCCAGGATGCTACATATCCCACGGGCATTTCAAGCAGCACCTTAGAAAGATCACCCCCCACCACAGGAGATGAGGAAGCGGGGCCTTACCAGTTGTGATCAAATAGGCATCGGGAATGGTGATATCGCACACGTACGGCGGCCTGGTGGCGACCACTGCCGGCGTAGTGACCGCGGCCTCGGGGGCGGAGGTGGACACGGGCCGGAGGGCCGGCGAGGGGGGGGCTGTGCCGGCCTCGTGGGGATTCTGACTCTCGGGGACGCTGTTCAGGGTGACGTCGACAGCATCGCCGGGGGCCGTGCCGGCAGGAGGCGTGCTCGGTTCGGTGGTCGTGTTCCCCGGCAAACCTGAGGGTGTGAAGAACCACGGGCCCAGGAACCCAGGCTCTGTGGGTTCGGGCGAGGCGGCCACTTCAGAGACAGCCGAGGACGCTGGGGACGGGGGCTCGGCGATGACCAATGCCGTGGTGGCAGGAATGACCTCGGAGAGGGAGGGTAGGACCGACGTGTGAGCACCCACAGCGCTGACATCCCCACTGGAGGGTGCTGGAGTTGGGGAGAGCGGTGGTTCCGTGAAAGGGGGCGGTGTCTGAAAAGCGGTCGGAGGAGACGCGGAGTGCGCGCCGGCGGGCGAACCACCGGGGACGGGCTCGGACATGGAGGGCACCCGAGTGGGGACCGCAGCTTCTTCGTGGGGCGCGAGTGAAGACTCAAAGTAGGAGGTAGTTTCCGTGAAAACTGAGGTAAAACGAGCTTCGGGACCCGCCGGTGAGACGGTGGCTGCTTCAGAGAGCGCGAGGGGCGTCGAGTAGAAGCTGGAGAGAAGCGGCCTCTCGGAGGAACCAGGGAGCGAGGCGGATGCACTGAAGAGGAGGTCCGAACCCGGCCAGAGCGGGGAGGAGCCGGGGGCCTCGGAATTAGGAGCGGGCAGCGGAAGCGACCGCAGACTGAGGGAGGCGGACGACGGCGTAAGCGTGTCCACCGAGGTGGGGAGGGGCTGGGGAAGGGCGGCCGACAAGTCACTGGACATGGGAGATGGAGACGCAAGTGCTTCCGGAGACCAAGCGGCCGGGGCGCTGGGCTCCAGCGGTGGGGTTGAGAAAAAGCTGGACGCAAACCCCAATGTACTTCCGGCTGCACTTCCGGCTTCGCGCTGGGATGCGCTGGGGGGTCCTCGGGCCGAGAGAAGCGTGGCCTCGGCAGAAGGCTCCAGACTGGAAGGCTCCAGACCGGAAGACTCCAGACCGGAAGACTCCAGACCGGAAGGCTCCAGACCGGAAGGCTCCAGACCGGCGGAAGGCTCCAGACCGGAAGGCGTAGGAGGAGCTGGGTCTCCGGAAGCCAGGGGCGGCGTGCTTTCATGGGCAGCCATGACGTTGGAAGACGAGCCAGGGAGAGCACCGGGGACGGCCGAGGGAAGCACAGCTGTCATGCCGGGCGGCACGACTCCAGTTTCCACGGCAGAGATGGCAGAGACGGAGCCCCAGGACGCGGGATCGAGTGGCACCGGCGGGGAGGGGCCCAGCGAAGGATACGCTTGTGTGATGCCCACCTCGGCCGAGAGGCCCGCGCTTGCTTCTGAGATTTCCACAAACCGAGAGGAAAGGGGGACGACTGGTCTGGAGGGGAAGAGTAGGTTATATTCTTGAGGCTCTTCCTCAAACTCAGAGAGGTCCTCCGCTGTGCTGCTCGGGGCAGGGACGCCGCTTGGGGGAGAGGCGCTGCTCGCGCCCCACAGGGTCAGGGTCAGGGTCTCGGCGCCGTCCCCGGACCCGCCGCCGCCATCTCTCTCCGCGAGGCTCGCGGGCAGGCCATGCCGCGGGGACGCCACAGAGCAGGACCCGCACCACGTGTACGGCCTGGAAGGAGCCGCCGGGCTCCAGGCGGGAGTGTCGTCCCCGTGATCTGGGGCCGCTGAACTGGCAGGCAATCCGGATGCTCCCCGGGAACTGCCGGGAAGAGCGGGGTCCTGTGAGACGTCAGCGGGCTGCGTGGAAAAGGGCGCGAACGCAGGAGGACTGGAAAACAGAGCGGCATGTATGCTGTAGCTGCTGCCAAAAGCCAGGGCCGTCTGGGATATGGCTGCGGTGGGAGATGCTCTCGGAGAGACGGTCTCTTTCAGGCTCTGGCTCCACGCAGTGGTCCCGTCGTTGGGGTACCTGTCCGTCCCATCGGGGTACCTGTCCGTCCCCGGGGCCAAAACGTCCTCCGGAGGCGCGGAGGCCTCCCCCGAGGCGGGGAATGGCTGAGTGAGGAGGCCATCGCCTGTCGGCTGAGGCACCAAGGTCACCAAGGTCGTGGAGCTGAAAAGGAGGGTTTCTACGCCCTCTGTTCCCGAAGCCACGAGCTCCGGCGGAGCCCTGCTTGACGAGCGCCCGTCGGGGTCAGTGGGATAAAGCACCAAATTCCTACCAGGGGCTGGAATCCCGGCCTCGGAAGGGAGAGACGTGGGCGGAAAGACACTGCAGCGGCCGGGGGCCTGGGCTCGCGCTGGCGGCGGCTGCGTCGTGTCTTGCCAGGCGGATGTCACTTCTCCCTCGTGGGAAGGAGCAGCGGGCAAGGGTGGCGTCAGCACGGAGCCCGCCGTGTCCTGGGGCAGCCCCGGGGCGCCGGCTGTGACGTGCTGCATCGGAGAGACCGCGCGGGAGGCGGCCCACGGAGTTTCCGGCAAAAAGTTATCCATTTCATCGTCCTCGACGACCACCTCGCTGCTCGTCACTGACACGGAATTCGCCACTGACACGGAATTCGCCACGAAGAAGCTGTGATGGGCCGAGCTCTGGGTGGGTTTCCCTTGGTTAAAAAGGGCTGCGTCAAAAGCAGCAGTGGGTGGAGAGGACAGGAGGCGGAGAGGGCTGCTGGGCCCGGGCGCTGGGCCGGTCTGCGGTAAGGCCACGTGTGCGGTGCTGTGCTCCACGGAGGGCGAAGACAGGGGGCGCTGCTCCACAGAGGGCTCGTCTACAAGGCAAACACACGCCGGGTCAGCGGCCAGGCCAGTCACACATCTACCCTCTGAGCCCATACCCATTCACTGGGAGTCCCCGCGACTCACAGGCGTGAGCTAACTGGAAGCCAGAAACCGCCAGCATAGCTGTCAGGGGAGCACCTACAAATACTCAAAAGTTTGAGCTCCAGCTTTACTCTAAGCTTGTGTGTGCGCACACAATGGCATTTCTTCTCTTACTTTCTAATGTCACTACAGCATGCTGGGAATGGGGGAGGCCTTGGGAAATTGTCCAGTCCAGTGATCGGCAAACTCATTCATCAACAGGGTCAAGTATCAACAGTACAACGATTGAAATCTCTTTGGAGAGCCAAATTTTTTTAAACTTAAAACTTCTTCTAATGCCACTTCTTCAAAATAGACTCGCCCAGGCAGTGGTATTTTGTGGAAGAGCCACACTCAAGGGGCCAAAGAGCCGCATGTGGCTCACGAGCTATAGTTTGCCGACCACGGGTCTAGTCCATTTAAAAAAAAATTTTTTTACAGAGAAGGGAGAGGGCTAGAAAGTTAGAAACATCAATGAGAGAGATACATTGATCGGCTGCCTCCTGCACACTGGAGATGTGCCCGCAACCAAGGTACATGCCCTTGACCGGAATCGAACCAGGGACCCTTCAGTCCGCAGGCCGATGCTCTATCCACTGAGCCAAACCGGTTTTGGCTAGTCCATCCTCTTGAAAGAGAGTTCAGAGGAGATAACTAAATCAAGTACGCTCACCCGGACTGGGTGGTGCTGGACTCTGACCGTAAGCCCTCCTTAACGCCCAGCCTATGCTCTTTCTCCTCCAGACGGCTGGCTCTTGAGAGAAATGAACATGGCAACTCTGACAGCATCCCTCCCTCCCTCTCTGGGTAAGAGAGTTCAACAGTTTCCTGGTTATGGGGCCTGCCACATTCAGGTCTCGGGCAACCTCCAGGCTCAGCTCTTCTGGCTTCCTGCTCCAGGTTCACGCCTTCCTGACTGTGCTCTGGCCAAACAAGATGCCTGCAATGGCCTGAACCAAATTCTCTCTGGCTCAGCACTTGGTACATTCTTGTCCCTCTGCCTGGAATGCCCTTCCCTGGCTCTACCCCCGGATGATGCCTCCTGGTCCTGCAGCTGCAGCACAGACACCACCCTCCTCAAGTTGGGTTCGTACCTCTCCCTGCCTTCTACTGTCACATCCCTTATCGTGCTCCGGGGAAATGACCTGTCTGCTCGGTGAGCTTCATGAGGACAGGGACAGGTGATCTGTTTCCTTTACATAATGCACGAGCCAATAAGCATCTGTTACATGAACGAATGAGCGGTCTCTTGAGTTCTGATATGTACCGAAAGCATCTTATCCTCTCAAACTTTTGCACCCCCTGCCCTCGTGGCAGCTCCCATTACTAGGTAAGCAGTTTACGTGTCTCCACCTCTGATTCAGAGAGGCGGGACATGTGGTGGCCGAGGCCCCTGATCAAGGCCCAGGTTGCAGGGTAGTGTGCACTGCAGCACAGGCTGGGGACTAAGAAGCTAGCAGGACTCATGGCAACATCCTCCCCTCACTCACCAGACAATCTGCCTGAACACAATTATGTGAATCAGTATGGGGATAGTCTTGAATTCGCTCTTTATTTTTCTTTTCCTTTTTTTTTCTTTTTTTTTAAATATATTTTATTGATATTTTACAGAGAGGAAGGGAGAGAGATAGAGAGCTAGAAACGTTGATGAGAGAGAAACATCGGCCAGCTGTCTCTTGCACACCCCCTACTGGGGATGTGCCCGCAACCAATGTACATGCCCTTGACTGGAATCGAACCTGGGACCCTTCAGTCCTCAGTCCGACGCTCTACCGCTGAGCCAAACCGGTTTCGGCAGCTCTTTATTTTTCAAGAGTCCATTATTTCTATTCTATTCCTGGCAATCTGGCAGACTAGCGATCTCTCAAAGTCTTCCCACTTCCTAACAATTATGGTTAATAAATCTCCAAAAACATCCTCTGTGTGACTGAGTGAGCCTGTAAGACAATAGGGGACCTGGGCCAAGTGCAGGAGCAAAGCAGGAGCGGGACTATGGAAGTCATCAAACTCTGAAATCACCAGGGAACTCAGAGGGACTCTAGACCAAACAGCCTGACCCTTAGGCCAGCGACCACCACTTTTTCCATCTCATGGCACATACACTAATTACTAAATTTCTACAGCATACCAAAAAATATCTATTTTTTGCAGATGTGATCAAACAATTGGTATAATTTTGACTCATTCATTTAGGATAGCTATTGTTGTGCTGGCTGTTGTCTATTGTTGTGCTAGCTGTTGTCATTTTTTTATTTGACAATCTAAGGGAAAAGAGGTCAGGGCCCCTGATGGTATTGCAAGTTTAAAGATTCTTGCAGCACACCAGTTAAAAATCGCTGGCTTACACTATGGGGGAAATGAGGGACATGTGTTGGGTCTGGACAAGTAAAGAACCAATGGAAGACCATCTCTAAAAATCAGAGACCCAGGGGGCCGTGTGCCCCGGGTGAGCCGTGTGTCCCGGGAGAGCCATGTGCCCCGGGGGAGACATGTGCCCCAGGAGAGCTGTGTGCCCCGGGGAAGCAGTGGGACCCGCAGGGAGGGGCAGTGTGAACCAGAGAAGGAGCGGATTCTATCCGTGTGGTCTTGAGATAGTCACCATAAAACAAGCAGATTGTCAAATGACAGCGGGGAGGGGAAGGAGACCTGGGGGGAGATAAGAGAACAACCGAAGGACTGGTATGCATGAATATAAGTATAACCAACGAACACAGAACTCTGGGGAGGGAGGGCATGAATGGGAGGTGGGGGGGGGGCGGGCAATGGTAAGCTATGTACACATATAATACCTTAATAAAATAAATAAATAAATAACTCAATACACAATATATAAAAAATAATAAACATCAATTTAGACATGGCTGAATAGAGATTTAGTGAACTGGAGGACAGATCTGAAAAGATGAGATTATTCTTTAAAAAGAGAGAGGCATGGTAGATAGAATGAGATAATCCAATATACATTTGATCAAAGTTTTAAAAAGATGTGAATTGGGTAGAAACAATATTCAAAGAGATAACACTAAGTAAGAATTGTCCAAAATTATTAAGAGATTTGAATCCCATTCAGGAAAACCAAGAAATTCCAAGCAAGGTGAATGTTTTAAAAACCCAAACCTACTCACATGATGATGATACCACAGGACACCAAAGAGAAAGAGAAACTGTAAGTGCAGTCAGAGAACAGGAATGGCAGTTGCACCATCAAAACCAGGAGCCAAGTGACAGTGAAATAAAATCTTCAAAGTGCTAAGAAAAGCAAATCTGACATCTTAGGTTTGAATAACCAGCAATACTCTGTCTGTTAAAATAAGGACATCTTCTGAGAAGCAAAAAGTGGTTATACCAACAGAAGACCCTCAGTAGAGAAGTCTGTCTAAACAAGGATGATCCTCAACATCATTGATAGATTCTGCGACTTTAAACAAAACTATGTTATCAATTTTACCATAGGCTAATGGATATAAACAAGAGTTAAATTCCTACAGCATCTCACTAATATTATAACAAAACAACATTGAGCAAAACAATGTTATTTGAGGACCTGCTATACTTTAAGAGGAAAGGTAATTCCAGAAAGAAGACCTGAGAAGAAGGAATAGAGAATATGTAAATGGTAAAGGCAGTATGGTTAAATCTAAACAAATTCAAATGATATAAATGAGCAAATAATACCATATGATTTGTGAGGTTACAAAAAAAAAAAACATAAAATTGAATTAAAATAGCTTATTACAATCACACCAAAGCTGGAAAGAGGCAGAGGTATTTTGACTCACTAGCAAAGATGTAAATCAAGAGTGAAGACAAAATTCTATGAATAGCTTTTGTGTATATACACTAAAATTTATAAATGATATTTAGTCACACATTTACTAGAGGCCCAAAATGCACGAAGACTCGTGCAAGAATGGGCCTTCCACCGAAACCAGTTTGGCTCAGTGGATAGAGCATCAGCCTGTGGACTGAAAGGTCCCAGGTTCGATTACAGTCAAGGGCATGTACCTTAGTTGCAAGCACATCCCCAGTGTGGGGTATGCAGGAGGCAGCTGATCAATGTTTCTCTCTCATCAATGTTTCTAACTATCTCTCTCCCTTCCTCTCTGTAAAAAATCAATAAAATATTAAAAAAAAGAAGAATGGGCCTTCCTTCCCCTGGCAACTGGCACCACCTTCACTCAGGCCAGAGCCACCTTCCTGCCTTCCCACGCTGACCAGAAGCCCGTAACAGCTGGGGCAGCGCAGAATGCAACATCCAGCCACTCAGCACCTTTGTATACAAATTAACCCACCATTTTTGTTGGGTCAATTTGCATACTCACTCCTGATTGGCTGAGGGGTATGGCAAAGGTATGGTCAATTTGCATCTGTCTCTTTTATTAGTGTAGATATAGATAAAATGTTTCTAGTTGGTTCCATTAGTATCTGAAAGTCACAAACTTACACCAGAAAAAAAGCTGCTTACTTTGAAGGGTCATATTCCTTTCCTTTCCTTTTAAAATGGACAAGAAAAGAAGAAAACCATTTCTTAGAGATTTAAAGTGAGCTCATAGCAACATTACTTGGCATCTGTTGTCTTCTATACAAGCTGGCTCTGGGATTTCTTGTCTGTATGCTTTTTTTACCATTTACCCGCCACATTCCAAGCCTGCGTAAGAGCAAACATGGTACTTATCACACAGGTAAAGCAGCAGCTGTTCTTTTCTATCTTAAAGGTTAAAGAGCTACACATTTAAGAAGTCATGAAGTCAACATCCTGTCCAAACATGTAGCAGACAGATCTGAATGTTTTCCAAAGGATAAAGCATTTGTTATAATTTATTTCAATATATAAGATCTGAACACGGAGTGAGAATTCTTTTTAAATGAACCAGAAACCTATTTCTAAGTGCACCAGAAGACTGCAAGAGATAAAATAACAAGAAAAAGCACCATTTAGTGGCTAATGTATGGGGGGCCTGAGTATCTGACATAAATTAGAATTCAATAAACTCTGTCTTTGAAGGACAGGGAAGAGGGAAGACAAAGTGGTTAAAAGAGTGAAAAATTCTGCAACTTCCAATTGGGAAATTCGAGGTGTGCCAAGTGATGCCCCCCTTCTCATCACCCCTCCCCCCTTTTTGTTTTCTTTTTTTTGGCCAAGCTCCAGGAGAGAGAGACCAGCGCTGAAGAGACAGCAGCTGAAATGCCAGGGGAATTACTTCTGGAATTAATTCAGGAAGAGCTTAGAAAACCCAGGTGAGTCCCTCTCCCAGCAGAAAAGGCTTCAGGGACTCTAATTTCAAGCCCCAGAGATCAATTTTCAAGCTCTAAAGCGTTAGTTCACAAAAGGTTCTCTCAGAGAGAAAGGAACAATGTTGGGCCGATACCCATGCCCCTCAGACTTCTGAGTGCACACAAATGACATGGGGGACCTTATTTTAAATGCAGGGGCTGTCCAGAGGGGTGGGGTGGGCGCTGAGCTTTAGTTGCTCCCAGGTGTGGGCAAGTCTACGACCAAACGCTGAATAGCAAGTGCTGAGGCTCTTTCTCCCACATGGACCACACAACACATGCTTAACTGGGTGCCTCTCTGATACCTCATCCTGGGCCAGGGTCCTGCCATGCTGCATCTGGGTAACAGAGCAGAAAGTACCCTCTTGCCATGCTGAGCAACTGATTAAAAATTCACAAGGCAAACCCTCAGAGTGCACAACACTGACAATGGACTTTGGTGACAGTGCTGTGTTGGTGTAGGTTCATGGATTGTAACAAACATACCAGGGTGATGTTGACAATGGAGGAGGCTGAGCATATGTGGGGGCAGAGGGTACATGGGAAATCTCTGCACTGCACCTCTCCCTCAATTTTGCTGAGAACACAAAACTGCTCTTAAAAATACTTTAAAAACATATATAATATTGAATGGCACCTGTAATTAAAAAATAAATGTATTTTGCCCTGGCAGGGTGGCTTAGTTAATTATGTAGGGACATCCTACTATACACCAAAGGTTGTGAGTTCAATTCCAGGTCAGATTGTGTACAGGAGGCAACCACTAGATCTTTCTCTCCCATTGATGTTTCTCTCTCTCTCTAAAATCAATAAATATATCCTCAGGTAAGGATTAAAAAAATAAAGATAAATTTCATTTAAACATTTTAAAAATATATAAAGCATTTTAAAAGCTTTATTATATATCTTTTTAAATGTTTTTAAAAGCTTTATTATATATAAGCTCTGTAACATATATAATACTCCATATGTTGTATCTACACTAATAAAAGAGAAACATGCAAATTGACCTCACCTCTGCTACGCCCACTAGCCATGACAACCAGCCAATTAGGAGTATGGCAATTAACCCAACCAAGATGGCTACAGCCATGGACCGAGCAGGAGGCTTGGGTTTTCCAGGCAATGGAGGAGGCCAAGCTTCCCAATCACCCTGGCTGGCCCTGGCCTCTGCTCAAGGCTGCAAAGTTTCAATTATAGAAGATAAATAAATACCAACAAAAATGGCAACAGCCACGGAGCTAGAGAGAGCAGGAGGCTTGGGTTGCCCCTGGTGATGAAGGAAGCCAAGCTTCTGCAGCCCTGGCCTGCCTGGTCTCTGCTCAAGACTACAAAGTTTCAATTATAGAAGATAAATAAATTCCAGATACCAGGGCCTCCACTTGGGTTGCCTGGGGGCGTAGCCAGCCTGCAAACCACCACAGGCCCCTTGCCCAGGCTGCCCCACAACCCAAGGGAACCCCAACCCTGATCCAGGACACCACCCATGACCAGGCCTTTATCTAATAAAAGAATAATATGCAAATTGACCATCACTCCAACACACAAGATGGCTGCCCCCATGTGGTCAAAGATGGCTGTCCCCGTGTGGACACAAGATGGCCAGCAGGGGGGGACATTTGGGATGGACCAGGCCTGCAAGGGAGGGCAGTTGGAGGCGATCAAGGCTGCAGGGGAAAGCCATTAGGGGTGATCAGGTCAGCAGAGGAGGGAAGTTGGGTGCAACCGGGCCTGCAGGGAAGGGCAGTTGGGGGGGACCAGACCTGCAGAGGAGGGCAGTTAGGAGTGACCAGGCCTGCAAGGAAGGGCAGTTAGGGGAGATCAAGCCTTCAGGGGAGGGCAATTAGGGGTGACCAGGCCTGCAGCAGAGGGTGGTAAGGGACAATCAGGCTGGCAGGGGAGCAGTTAGGCATCAATCAGACTGGCAAGGGAGTGGGTACGGAGTGATCAGGCTGGCAGGCAAAAGTGGTTAGAGGCAATCAGGAAGTCAGGCAGGCGAGCAGTTGGGAGCCAGCAGTCCTGGATTGTGAGAGAGATGTCCGACTACCCGTTTAGGCCTGATCCTACCAGACATCCCTCGAGGGGTCCCAGATTGGAGAGGGTGCAGGCTGGGCTGAGGGACACACCCCAGCCTCTGGTATATTATATATTTTATAAAGCTTATTTTAAATAATAAAGCTTTTAAAAAACACTTTTTAAAAAGCCAGAGAGATGCCTGTCTCTAGGAACTTGTTCATCTTACACATGCAAGATAATTTGGTGTTTTACTTAACTTTTTTGTCGTATTTTTCTATTTTAAAATCTTCCCTACATATAATAGTCAATCAGGGAGTCATGGACTTCTCAAGCTGAATGAATCCGTTAAGACTGTGGCCAATCCCCGCCCTCTGCCAAGAGGCTCAGAGTTTAAGCTGACTTGCTCAAAATAGCCCCGGGGCAGAGCCAGCCTGGAAGGCAGGCTCATGAGCTCTCAGGGCTTAAACACTCCTTACACCACACCAACCAGTCAAATTAGTCCATTTCATTAAGACGGCTAGTGAAAAAATTACACTGCAAAGCGTGTTATATTATAATGTAGCTGAGAGCACGCGCTCAGCACTGTCACTGAAACCTACAGGAAGGCCTGCATTTTGAGCTGTGAGGCTCCTCCGTCCACCTGGAGACAGCTGGCAGCTGCCGACATGGCACTAGGAAACAAAACCCCTCAGAGGGCTGGCCTTCGAAACCCGAGGGACAGCAGCATCAAAAATCTCTACGGGGCTTTACTTCAAATAGAACCATCTTTTTCACTTCTTTGCTAAATTGTGGAGTCCTCTCCACTCTGTGGACAGTGAGCCCATCACAAAACAAGAGCCCTTGGCATTTCTACGAGTTAAAAAAAACACACACATGGGCACTGGTCAGATTATTCAACCTTATTACCCATGTTGGCAACTCGTTAGCAGCTGTTCTTCTTCCTTTAGTTCTCAGGTTGTCCTAAGAGAGGACTTCAGTGCCATTATTAAAACCACCCTTCCCTATCTTTTTCATTTTTCTTCCGGGTTTAGCAAATGGTGTCTTTCTTCCCTTTCTTTCTCCCATCCCAACTGTATAGTAACTAATACCTTCTACCAGGTTACTCTTTCTTCTAACTGGTACTGGTTTTTTATCATCAAATATCAAACAGATAAGAAAAACAATGTATAAAAGTATAGAAAACAGACTGACAGCTGTCAGAAGGGAAAAGGGTTGCAGAGCTGGGTAAAAAACAGTAAAGAAATTAAGCAAAAAACAAACACACACACACACACACACACACACACACACACACACAAACACACAGACAACAGCATGGTGTTCACCAGAGGGGAAGGGGGATGGAGGGAGAAAAACAATGGTATGGAGGAAATTTTTTTTTTTAATTTATTTGTTGGGTATCCTATCTAATAAAGAAGGAATATGCTAATTGACCCTCACACTGCTGCAAAGATGGCAGTGCCCACAGCCAATAAGGAGGGAATATGCTAATTGACTGTTCCATCCTCAAAGCTTGTGTCACCCACAGCCAATAAGGAGGGAATATGCTAATTGACCACCACACCATTAAAAATGGCGGTGCCCACAGCCACAAGATAGCAACACCCAGCCCCCTTTGCCACTCGCTGCTTCCAGAGTCCCCCAGTCCCTTCAGCTCCCCAGCCGCCCAGGGCCAACCCAAGGCACAAGCAAGCCTCGAATGGCAGCTGCCCAGCCACCCAGGGTTACTCAAGACTCAGGTAACTAGGGCCAGCCAAGGCTTGCACTGCTGGCAGTGGCAGCAGCAGAGGTGTGATGGGGCATTGCATTCCCATGATTGCCAAATTGCCTCCTGCCCCTGAGGGCTCCTGGACTGTGAGAGGGGGCAGAACAGGCTGAGGGACCTCCACATACACACTCCCTGTGCATAAATTTTCATGCACTGGGCCTCTAGTGTAGATCTATACTGATAAAAAAGATAGATGCGAATTTACCATAACTCCACGACGACCAACAGCCAATCAAGGGTGAGTATGCAAATTAACCCAACAAAGATGGTGGGTTAATTTGCATACACAGGCACCATGCAGACGGAGGCAGAGCGGTGCCAAGCCATGCCCGAAGGGTCCTGAGACCATTGCCAGCCCCGGGAGGCAAGGGTGGCCACACAGCTTGACAGCAGACAGCAGGGCCTGCTTGGCCATCACCATGGTGTGAAGCAGGCAGGCCCCGAAGAGAGCAGAGAACCATGGAGAGCAGGTCTAAGTGGTCAGTAGGACACTCCCTGAGGGTTCCCGGATTGGAGAGGGTGCAGGTCGGGCTGAGGGACCTCCCTGCCCCATACACGAATTTTGTGCACCAGGCCTCTAGTAATAATATAAAGAACACCTGAATTCCCATCTTCCAGTTTAAGAAAAAAAGAATATTACCCTTACCTCTGTCATTCCCTGTACACCCTCCTGTATACCCCTCCCCATCTCCTCCCCTTCCTTCCCACTAAGGGAACCACTATTTGGAATTATGTATCCTCATAGCCTTGCTTTCCTTTAAAATTTTGCCAGATGTATGTATCCCTAAAGAACATACTCTTCAACTTTGTATATCCTCAAACTTTATCAAAATGAAATTATACTGTATGTATTCTACTGCAACTTATTTTTTCACTCAATATTTTTCTAGAATCATCCATGTGTGGTTTTTAAATGTAACTGCAATTATTTTCACTTCAATATGAATGCCTCCCTATGACTATACCAAAATATATTTATCTATCTATTGTTGATGTACAGTTGAACTATTGTCAATTTTTATTATTACAAACATATCTGACATGAACCTTCTTACCCATCTGGCACACATGTGTATATATTATGTATGTGCATGTGTGTAGGTATATGTGTATGTGTTTGTGTATATGTGTGTATTTGGGGGAAAGTAGGTTTAGAGTTGTATGTGAAACAGTTAATAAAGTTATTGTAATCATCATAACCTGCATGTCTTTTTCCATACAAACAACAGTAAATCTACTTTTGCCCCACCTCCCCCTTGTACTACTATATATATGTATATGTGCATGTGGGTGAATGAGTACATACTGATGTGTGAAGCATGTATGTAGATAATCATACATGCATGGGAACAGAAATGCCAGGTCCCAGGATATGTCCACCTACTACTTTACTAAATAATACCAAATAATCTTTCAAAGCAGTTGAATCAATTTACACTCCCATTCTTGATTGCTGCGAATCCTTATCAATACTTAATATTCCAAAACTTGCACATTTCCCCCAATTTGTCTGGCATAAAACCTTATTGTTTTAATATGCATTTCCCTGTTTGCATCATGCTAAGCATCTTTTCCTATCTGCTGGCCACTCATGTTGCCTCTCCTAGTGTTTTTTCAGTTCTACTGCCCATTTTGCTATTGGGTTTTTTGTCTTTCTCTTTCTTTCTTTTTAAATATATTTTGTTGATTTTTTACAGAGAGGAAAGGAGAGGGATAGAGAGTTAGAAACATCGATGAGAGAGAATCCTCAATCAGCTGCCTCCTGCACACCTCGTACTGGGGATGTGCCCGCAATCCAGGTACATGCCCTTGACTGGAATCAAACCCGGGACCTTTCAGTCCGCAGGCTGACGCTCTATCCACTGCGCCAAACCGGTTTTGGCTGTCTTTGTCTTTCTGATTTAAAGTCTTTCTTGATAAATTTTGGGTACTAATCTGATGTCAGTTTTAACTTCCTCAGTTTGTGCTTCTTGTTTGATTCTCTTTATGTGGTTCTTGATGAACAGAAGTTCTTGATTTTTAATATGGTCAAATTTATCATTCTTTTCGGTTTGTAATTCGTGTGTGTGTGTGTGTGTGTGTGTGTGTGTGTGTGTGTCTTAAGATGTAAAAAGTCTAAGAACTTTTTCCAAATACTAAAAGGCATAATCATATTTTCCTATATTTTCTTCTAAAAGTTTGAAGGTTTTGCTTTTCTCATTTAAAGTCAAATGTGCCTGAAGGAGTAAGGTGTATGTGCATGTGTGTGAGAGTGCATGTGTGTGTGCATGCATGTGTGTGCAAGCACAAGGCGTGGACATAAATAAGACAAATGTCACTCAAAGTGGGGTCAGTTTGCAGTGGGGCAGGCACTTGGGCCAGCATGTAACTCAATGCACTGCTCCTTCAGGGAGTCGACTGCGCTATAAAAATGTGCCAGCTGAACCAGGCAGCATGCCCCATGAGAGGGCAATTCACGGTCTGGTCTCAGGGCCTTATCTCATCTTGGGTGCAAAGAAGTCTGCAGCTCATTGTGCAGAAGATGTGGGATCCGTGCCAGGCCCCTGTGGGGTAAGGTGGCGGGGGCAGTACCGGACATGCAGCCCACTGAAAAACAGAAGACCGGGACGTCTAGGAAGGAAGGGAAGATAAATAGCTCCAACATGGGACTACAGGGAGGGAGGGGATGAGAACATGCAAGGCTTAGATGCTATGGCGCTAAGGACAATGAACAAGACCATAAATGCAATGGGAAGCCATTGAAGCATTTAACAGCATGAGACTGACATGATCAGAATAATGGTTCTAAAGTCACTGTTACAGAATCGAAAGGGCTCATCTCTCCCCAGTTGCTCATGGAAATGAGGTTCTTGGGGTACCACTGGAATAAGGATTTTTGGAGGCCCCAGGGGAGGATGAGATATAACAGAAAGCTTCATTTCCATGAAATTACACCCATGGGTTTCCCAGTCTCATTTCCCTTAGTCTGGTCATAGAAGAGGTGTAGCTGGGGCTTTAGTAGAGCTAACATCAGAGCCAGTGCTTCGAGTTTCCTTTCCATGCTGGAGTCGGGTCCAGTATAGCTTCAGGCTAGTGTTCCTGAAACCATCCTGAAGCCGTCCATTGGTCCACGGTATACAGGGGTCAGCATAGTTGTGGGCCACAGAGGTGGATGCAAGGAAGCAGGAACAAGCCAAGAGTCAAGTGCAATAAGAGCAACAACAGAATGAACTCCATTGTTAGGGGATTATGTATTCCCAAATTTTCACATTCTTACAGTGGACACACCTATTCTGGCCAGCCATCTCTGTCCCCAGGTTTGATTGACAGGCAAGTGCCTTCCCCTAGGTTTCCCCCCACCCCCTACCCCCACCCAAACTTTACTGGGCATGCATTTATCTTCCCTTTGTTGGATCCCTTCTCCCAATGTTTTGCAGGGAATAGACGCCTGTTCCCTGGTGAGTGTGAAATTTGCAACTTCTTGTTGAAGCTGCCTAAATGATATGCCTATCATGTCTGGCTTCCCCCCCTTTGCTCTTTTCTTATCCTATCCTACCTAATAATAGGGTAATATGCAAATTGACCGAACGGCAGAACAACCAGTTGCTATGACGCACACTGACCACCAGGAGGCAGATTCTCAGTGCAGGAGCTGCCCCCTCGTGGTCAGTGCACTCCCACAGGGGGAGCACTGTTCAGCCATAAGCCAGGCTGATGCTACGAGTGCAGCTGGTGGCAGGAGCCTCTCCCACCTCTGCAGCAGCACTAAGGATGTTTGCAGCTTAGGCCCACTCCCCACAGGGCCTAAGCCATCAACCAGACATCCCTCTGGGGCTCCCGAATTGCTAAACGGCATAGGCTGGGCTGAGGGGAACCCCACCACCACCTCCAGTGCACGAATGTCGTGCACCGGGCCTCTAGTTATTAATAAGTAGCTAATCACAACAGTATCACCTCCTTCTGCAGTGTGGAGAACAGATTAAAGGAGGAAATGTGGAGAGATCAGTTAAAGGTCACAGTACTTGAAGCCTGAGACGATGATGATGATGGTGATGGCTTAGATTAGAATGGGTTGGTGTTTTTAGAACTTTGTTATTCATTGTGGCCTACAGACCATCAGCATCACCTGGGAGCGTTTCAGAAACGCAGCCTCTTAGGCCCACTGACCCCTACTGTGTCAGAAACTGCTTTTTCCAAGATCCCCAGGAGATTCATGTGCCTGTTAAAATTTGAGAAGCATAGCCTGATTTTTTTTTTTTTAATCCACATGAAGTTATCAAGTTTGCAAGCAGATACCTGAACCTGGAGATAAATAAACCTGGAAAAATAAGAGAAGAAGATCTGACAATAGGAGAAAATCAGGAAGGTGAGATGACAAGAAAACAGCCAAAGTGTTCAAGACTCAGGCAGGGCTCACCTGTGTGGAATGACCCCGAGAGGTGAAGAAAAGAAAAGATACGCTGCAGCTCCCAGATGTGACAGCAGGTTTCTTTGGCCTGGTGGTGGCAGAGGCCAGGCTAACGTGGACTGAGAATGAATGACAGGTGACGAAATGGGGATTATGTGTACACAACTCTTTTGAGAGGTTTAGTTGTGTAGGGAAGGGAGGGATAAAATGGGAACTGGAAGGTTGTTTGGTCCTCAGACAAAAGATTAGAATCACTGAGGAGCTCATTAAAGAGGCAGGCTTCTAAAAATGCAAAGCATCAGTCTTATCAAGGGAAAACAGCAGACAAACCCAGAGACAATCTCCAAAAGTCCTGACTCTTCAAAGATCTTAAGGTCATAAAAGACAAAGACTGAGGGACGGTCACAGACGAGGAAGACAGAGAAGATGTGACGTCCAAATGCAATGTGTGGTTCTGGAACAGAAAAACTGGGAAAACCAGTGAGTTCCTATAAAGTCTGCAGTCTAGTTAACACATTTGTACCAAAATTAACTTCTGAGTTTTGATGATTCTACTATGACTCCACAGATGTTAATATTAGGGAAAGCTGAGTAAATGGTATATGCGAATTCTGTGTTAACTTTGCAACTTTGCTATACGTCTAAAATTCTTCCAAAATAAACCTAAAATAACTCAGGTTCTCATCCAGTCGGCTGGGCCTGGGGTTCAGGAACTGATGAGTATATTTGTATTTGCTGCTGTTCTTGTTGTCTTATAATCTATGCTTCGAAATAGTACCATAAGTAATTCTAATGCAAGTACAGGAACCTTTTTTTTTTTTTTTTGGAAAGTGCTGGACCAGCCGAAACCGGTTTGGCCCAGTGGATAGAGCGTCAGCCTGCGGACTAAAAGGTCCCAGGTTCGATTCTGGTCAAGGGCATGTACCTTGGTTGCAGGCACATCCCCACTAGGAGGTGTGCAAGAGGCAGCTGATCAATGATTCTCTCTCACTGATGTTTCTAACTCTCTATCCCTCTCTCTTCTGCTCTGTAAAAAATCAATAAAGTATATTTTGAAAAAAAGAAAAAAAGAAAGTGCTGGACTAGAGCAATGCTGATGGAACCGAAGATGCAGAAGATGCGGAGGAGAAGTGATGAGCCCGGGTGGCTGAGAAGAAAGAAGAAAATGGAATCCAGAGGCTGAGAGGGTGAGAGCAGAAACTGCTCAGCTGCACAGATTTGCTGGTGACAAAGGAACTCTGGTCAGGGTGGAGGTTGGGGCAGCATGCACCAGGACAGCGGAGGGCGTGTGAAGTACACATGGAGAACAGGAGAAGGAGGCTGCCTACAGACAGGAAATCTGATGGCCTGTCTCTACCATGGGAACTACAGCCTGAAACCAGAAAGCAGGTTTCACACATCCCACGTAAGGAAAACAGTGGTGCCCAAACCAGCATTTCAGACTACAGCTGGCCCTGGGAACTTAGCAAAGAACAATCGCTGATGAGCTCTCTGCACAGAAAAGTATCCCCCTCAGGTGGAATGACAGATAACCGACCGCCAATCCTCAATGTTTGAAGATCTCAAAACTATGTAAAAACCTCTTTTAGGAATCTTCCTTTGACATCCTTTGTTTCTCAACTTTTATTCAGTCACAGACAATATTAAAATGCCTGAACCACCACCATATTTCACATCTGGTATGGAGTGAATTGTGCCATTCCTCCCCAACTCATATGTTGAAGGTCTAACCCCAATGGAGCTGTATTTGGAGACGGGGCCTTTAGGAGGTAATGCTAAATGAGGGCATAAGGGTGGGCCTTGACCCAATGAACTGGCATCCTCCTAAGAAGAGAGACAGACAGCAGAGCTCGCTCTCACAGAGGAAAGGCTGTGGAAGAACACAGCAAGAGAAGCCTTGCCAGAAACCAACCCTACTGGCACTCCGACCTTGGACGTCCAGCCTCTGGAAGTATGAGAAAATAAAGTTCTGCTGTTGAAGTAATGCAGTCTCTGGTATTTGGCTATGGCAGCCCTACTAAGATGGCATCTGCCTTTCCTGACTCCAACAAGAGGCCCTGTGGACAGAGGTGATCAGAAACAAGACCCACCCCAAGTTCCCTAACTGCCTACCTCGTATAACTCACTCCCTACTCCTGGGTCTCAGTTCCCTCTTCTGCGAATAAGGTATAGGGTTCCTGCCCTGGCCAGTGTGGCTCATTGGGTTGGAGCATTGACCCGTACAATGAAAGGTTGTGGATTCAATTCCTAGTCAGGGCACATATGGGAAGCAACCAACCAACCTGTCTCTTTCTCTCCCTCCTTCCCTCCCTCCCTCCCTCCCTCACTCACTCTCCCTTCTTCTCTCCCTAAAATCAATAAAACATATCCTTGGGTTCCTGAGAAGTGCCATCAGGAGAATGGGTGTTAGAGTGCTGACTTGCTATGGACAAACAAGAAAAATGGCCCGGTGCCAGTGCTGTAAGGTTTTCTCCCTCAGGGCTCTCTGTCACTTGCAATGGGAATAACTCTGGCTCCATAAGCAGAAGGCGGATTCAACGGAAGGGTAACCAAAGGTCCACAGAATGGACAGGGCAGCTCAGGGTCAGAACACCATCAAAGCCACGGAGGAGCCCTCTGGGGTCTCATTGCTCGGGGCGTCCATCGATGACGCCAAGCTATGACTGCCACTGGCACCCTCCTAGGGGCCGTCCATTCCCCTCAAAATTCCAAGTCCAGCTGGGAGTGCCCCCTGGTCACACGCAGGTCACGTGCCACACTGCCTGGTCAGCCCTGCAGCCCTCTTGGCCTCACACAATGGAGGCTTCTCCAGAAAGGGAGAGGGTAACCCTCAAATGACACGTGGCCACAGCATCAGTAGTGGGGGCTTTAGTGTTAGCTAATAAAATACGCAACTCTTCAGCAAGGGGGCCAAAAGCTCCAGAACATTCCACAGAAAACAGGTCCTGTTCTAACTAAAAACTCACTCTGTTCCCCAGGAGAAATCCCTCATAGTCAGTCAGCCTTCCCCTTCCTCCTCTAGCGATGGGGACACAGATAACAATTGTGACTTCACTGGAACATGGAGAGAACTAATGAGAAACTTCAGGGAAAAAACTGCAATCAAACAATACTGAAAGGATGGTACCACCAAGCCTTCTAAAAATGCATGCTAGCCGAAACCGGTTTGGCTCAGTGGTAGAGCCTCGGTCTGCGGACTGAAAGGTCCCAGGTTCGATCCCGGTCAAGGGCATGTACACTGGTTGCGGGCACATCTCCGGTGGGGGATGTGCAGGAGGCGGCTGGTCGATGTTTCTCTCTCATCGACATTTCTAGCTCTCTATCTCTCTCCCTTCCTCTCTGTAAAATATCAATAAAATATATTTTTAAAAAATAATAATAATAAAAAATAAATAAAAATGCATGCTATAGTCCTAACTGGTTTGGCTCAGTGGATAGAGCATCAGCCTGCAGACTGAAAGGTCCCATGTTCGATTCTGGTCAAGGGCATGTACCTTGGTTGCGGGCACATCCCCCATAGGAGGTGTGCAGGAGGCAGCTGATGGATGTTTCTCTCTCATTGATGTTTCTAACTCTCTATCCCTCTCCCTTCCTCTCTGTAAAATATCAATAAAATATATTAAAATAAATAAATAAAAATGCATGCTATTGTAGTTAAAACATCAGCATAGGCTTCGTGGTGGGATTTAGAGATTCCCTGTTTCTTTGCATGGTTTTCTCAGTGAAGGAGATAGGGATGCTAAAATGTTCGGTTAACTCAAAGTGTGGTACAGAGTATTTATCGGAAGATGTTGTGTTTCACTTTGTTCTGTTTTATTCTTTCCCAAATAAAGTGCAATCCTCTTTACCAACCTGGGAAGCAAGCCTGTCAGCACTTTAAGTAACCAAAACAAACCAAACTAAATACTCGATTCACTGAGAACAAAGGAGGAAAAATTCTCAGTCAGCCATCTGTTTCTAAAATAATTTAATTCAAAACACAGCCCCATAACAGGGAAAAGGACACCATCGGCTCCGAGATAATCTCCTGTCTCCGGTTACTCTCGGAGCTGGAATGGCACTCGACATCCTGTGACTAAGCATGAGGAGGCGCTTTCCCTCCCAAACCCAGGCCAGCAGCGGGGTCCCCACGCAAACGCCCCAGCCCCAAACAAAGTGACCGAGAGACACCCCTGTCTCGGTGGGTGGGTCCAATTCCAGCAAACAGTACAGAGCTTATGCTGCAGGCTCAATCGCTTACTTAGCTCTAATGGAAGTTTTTCTTTTCTATCGAGGGAGCAGGGCACTGAAGAGAGAGAGGAGGGGGGCATGTCGGCTAGGGGCAGACGCGCGGACAAAGGCTCCAGGCCTGGACAATGTGGGATGTGTCTGTGGCTCCAATGGGCTGCAGAGAACATCAGGAAAGCTGGCTGAGGAGTGTGAGAATGCCGGTAGACAATGGGGAAGCCACTGGATATTTTGAGCAAAACGGCCTTTTTATCAAAGCGACGCTGTGGGAGAATCAGCCTGGCAGAGTGAAGCACAGAGCTGGGGCCTACCTCCCGCTCAGGTACCCAGGAGAGCGGCGGGGTGTGGAGAGAACGACCAGACGTGAATGGAAAGGAAGGGGCAAGTAAAAGAAACCACACAAAGGTTAAACAGATGGTAAGACTTAGCAGCTGATGGAATGACGGTCGAGAGAGAAGAAAAAGTCCAAAGTGATTTTTTTTTAAAACAATTTTTTTTTTGAGAGAGAGAGAGAGAGAGGAAGGGAGAGGGAGGGAGAAGAGAAACATAGGTTGGCTGCCTCCTGCTTGCCCCCAGGAGGATAGAGCCCGCCACCCAGGCCAGAATCCAACTAGTAACCTTTCAGCGTAAGCGTTGACACCCAACCAACTGAACCACACCAGCCAGGGCCCCAAGGTGGTTTTGAGTCAATTGCCCACCACAGACAACTACACTTGAGTATCTAACCAGCCCTTTAAAAAAGCCTGGTCCCCGTGTGTCCCAGGGAGCCGTGTGCCCCGGGTGAGCCGTGTGTCCCAGGGGAGACATGTGCCCCGGGAGAGCTGTGTGCCCTGGGGAAGCAGTGGGACCCGGGGGGAGGGGTGAACCAGAAGAGGAGCGGACTCTATTCGTGTGGTCCTGAGATAGTCACCATAAAACAAGCAGACTGCCAAATGACAGCAGGGAGGGGAAGGAGACCTGGGGGGAGATAAGAGATCAACCGAAGGACTGGTATGCATGAATATAAGTACAACCAACAAACACAGAACTCTGGGGAGGGAGGGCATAAATGGAAGGGGGGGGCCAATGGTAAGCTATGTACACATATAATACCTTAATAAAAATAAATAAATAAATAAATAAATAAATAAATCAATAAAATAAAAGGCCCTGGTCCTCCCTCGTATGCCAGTTAATCCCTCACTCTCACAGTCAGGTTCTTCCGGTTAACTCTCAAATTCCATCCCTGATCACCACGCCTTGGTGTGGACCTTGGTCACTGCGGGCTCAGAGCCCGAGCTGGCGCCACCTCCCGGAAGAGATGGGCTTTCGGGGTGCAGGAGGCAGAAAGGTCCTGAGACGCTGGATGCTGACCCTGCCTCCTTACTCACCGTGAGTTTGGCGCCAGTACCAGGAGAGCTCCGAGCACCCACAAACGTGCCTTCGCACAACAAACAAGAGGCTGCTTGGCTAGGAGCACAGTGCCGGCACAGGTCCTGAGACTGAGCATCTCCAGCAGGACAAGTCTCAGCGTGTGCCTGGTGTCACGAGAGCTATGGACACCACCTCCAACCCACCCTAACCCCTGGGCTCCAGAGTCCAGGAAAGCTGTGACCGGCCCTGCCCTGACCAGAAGTGTGTTCCTGGCCACGGAAATCAGTCTGGAGTGTGGTTTTTTGTCCCCACCAGCCATGACCCACCCTAAGCCCTAAAGCTGCCTCTCGCTCCTCCGACCTGTCTGGAGTTTTCTAACATGCAGACCTGATCAGTCCAATCTATTTGAAGTTTTACGGAGGTTTATCCGCCCAGTCTGAAGATCGTCCGATGGTCTGTATTACCCTTCAGAAACCCAAAGTCCTCAGCCGTCACACAAGAGCCCACATCTCCCGGCCACTGCCTGTCCTGCTGGTGTCGCCTCCCTCACGACCGGCCCATGCTCCAGCCATTCAAGGCTTTCTCTGACCACCACGCTTGTGCAAAGGCTGTTCCCTCCCCTGGGGAATTCCTTCTTTCCCTAATTCCTATCATGCTCCCAGACTCGACATTTTCTGTCCTCCCCCGAATCCTGGGTATGCTTTCCTCACAGAACCTAAACTGTAACTTGGGGCTTGCTCGCCTGCCTCCCTACTATGATGAGCCACGTGAAGGAAACAACGGTCTCCTCTATGAGTCTGTCTCCCGTGTCTCGCTCAAAGCCTGACATGTTCATTCACTGATTCAATCATTCATAAATCCAACAAATATCTTCTGATCACAGAAGCTAAAGGCAGGGTGTGAAGTATCAGCCCGGACAGAAAGGCCCCCCGCCCACAGACCTTACACCGGACAGGAGGAGGCAGACACAGTAATTATGAAATGAGAAGATGGCTAAGGAGATGAGCAAGGCGCTGTGACCGAGAAGGATGGACGGGGAAGGTCAGGAAAGGTGCTTCGAAGGGGTCACGTCTGAGAAGGATGAGGAGCCAGGAGAAACAGAGGGGGGGAGACCGCACCGGGCAGAGGGGATGGGTGTGCAGAGGCCGCAGCGGGAGAGATCCTGCCAGATGTGCAAAGAGCTGGTGTGCAAGGTGCAGAGCCAGCAAAAGGGAGAGGCTCAGGCGAGGCTGGCGTGGGAGGCGGGGAGCCAGTTCCGGGCGGGTGGGGACATGATTCCAGTGCTCATGAGAGCAATCTGGACGGAGGATACAGACTGGCTGATTATCCGCAGAGAGATGGTAATTGGAGTCAAATGAGCCCATCGAGGACGAGGACGAGAAGAAAGTTCGCCTCCCACTCCCTAGAAAGCTGCGTTTTGTTTAAGGGGGCGACGGGAGAGCCCAGGATTCTGCAACCATCACAAGGGGCCACCGTTAGCAATCACACCAAACGCAGCGCTTGTTTACATAAACTCCTTCCACAACCTAATTCAGCCAAGCACACAAATTATTCTCATCCTTGCTTATTCCCACTCACGGACGATCTTCCCCAAACCCCCTCTGCCGTCTGCTTATTGGTATGAAGAGCCTACTGATTAGCAATTACCCATAGCGCTAAGTCTCTAAATATCTATAATTATGACTTCTGTTGGTTTATTTGAGACCTCCGTGGGACTCCAGGCTGAGGAGTGACATGAAGTTAATGTAAACACTAATTTGCCAAGAAACTCACCAGACCAAATACACAGATAAGCCGGCAGGCAGTTTTCCCAACACGGAGGTTCTAACAATACAGGAAGAGTTCCATAGTTGTTGTTTTTTTTCCTACTTAAAGTGTTTCAAGGCCACCAATAAACCGATTCAGCATTTTTAATTTTTTATTATGAAATTTTTAAACATACACGAAAGTTGAAAGACTAGAACGCCAACGTTCTGCCATGGTCACTTCACCAACCCCCACAACTTGATTTTGTTTAACTAAAGTGAAGCAAAGCCCAGATACCATTCATCTCACTGATACATACTTCAGCACCTCCGACTTTTGAAAATCATAGCCACAACCATCATCACTGCCAACAAAGTGAAAAATAATTCCTACCCTCATCTAATTATCCAGTCTATACTTAGTTCCCCTTGGTGGCCTCAGAATATTTTTGTACAACTGCTGTTTTCAAATTGGGGCCCACACCAGGGGCACACACGGCTTCGGTCGGTATGTCCCCAAGTCCCTTTTACTCTAGAGCAGTTTTCCACTCCTTTTCCTTTTCTTTTTATATTAAACTCTCACTCTTTACTGGTTACCAGAAAAAGGTCATCTGTCCTTGTAGATGACCCATAATCTATCTTTGGCTGACTATATTCTTATGATGTCATTTAACATGTTCTTCTAACCCTCAAATCTATAACTCAAGCATGTCAGACTTGTTGTTGACGGGCCGCATGTGTCGGCCGCGAGTCTGACATGCTTGCTATAACTGACTGATAAGATGGAGAGCCTTCACCAGATTCAGGGTCAATATTTTTGGCAAGGATACTCTCTAGGCGGTCCTCTGTATTCCTACTGCATCACATCAGGAGGTGCCTCACATCTGGCTGTCCCACTCTGAGTGACACGAAACTTTATCATGGGCTTTAGGTGGTGACAGTCTGCTCTATCCACTACAAGACTCATCAGCTCTTCACCGAAGATTAAGCAGACGCAATGACTCTTGCTTCCATCCGCTGTTTCATTAGGGAGTTTGGTTTTTAAAGCCTGTGTTAATTAAAAGTATTCCTAACACTCAGAGATATAATTATAGGAAAAAGAATAACTATTTGGTATCTGAAGCAATAGTGTGTGTGTGTGTGTGTGTGTGTGTGTGTGTGTGCACACGTGCCTGAGCGCACATGTATGTTTGAGAACCTTTCTTGAGTCACCTGATTAAGTAATTCAACAGAAAGATGCTGATTTCTGTGCTCTTCTTTCAAAAGATTACTGACTTAGAGCAACCTTCCCCCGCCCCATCTCTCTCTAATGTTCAAAGTTCCAAAAAGATGGTGAATAAAGAATAAAGGAAATCTTGGAAATTATGACGGACGGGAGGGAGGGAGGGAAGTATTTCCAAAACAGCACATTCATTTTAGTTCCTTTCCAAAGGAGAGATTAATGAAGTACCAAAATAACCTTAAAACACGATGGTTAGCCCTGGCTGGTGTTGCTCAGTTGGTTGAATGTCATCCTATGCACCAAAAGGTTACCGGTTTGATTCCAGGTCAAGGCATAGGCCCAGGTTTCGGGTTCAATCCCTGGTCGAGATGCACGTAGGAAGCAACTGATCGATGTTTCTCTCACACTGATACTTCTCTCCCCCCCCTTGTCTCTCTTTCTCTCTCTTTCTCCCTCTCTCTCTCTGAAATCAATAAAAACATAATTTTTTAAAAACATGACAGTTAACCAGTTTCAATTTCTACTTCTTCCCAAACCCCTTAACTGAAGTTTCTAGAAAACAGCAAAAAGGAATCTTTTTCTTCCCTATCCCATACTGAAAAGGGCGAATAAACAGTATAATCCCTGTGTGGACTGAAGCAAGAACTCTCCGACCGCCTCCGAAAATGGAGACTTGTTATTACTTTCTGTAGAATCCTTTCCTGACCCTGAGAAAGCCTCCATTAATAGCCAAGACCCCAGGCTCCCTGCGTCCCCCTGGGTTAGGGGACCTGCAGGTCGGGGAAGAACAGCATGGGGGCGGGGGGTCCTGCCCTCAGGTGAGACCTCCAGGTGTGGTGAGAGGGAGCATGAGCCCCACAAAGAAAACAGGAAAGATTGCAATGAATGCCACTGAGCTGTATACTTAAAAAAAAAAATTATGGTAAATTTTCTGTTAAGTATATTTCACTACAAAAACATAAATGTTGCAATGGTCAACTGAGAGGCGTAACTAGCCATGTCAGCAATAACTGCTCGGTGCCAGGCCCTCCATTATCCTCCTCACTTTAGTGCTGAAAACCCCAAGGCTCCGAAAGATGAATGACGGGACCTGTCCAAGGCCTTCTATTTGTAAGTGGTTCCGTCAGTGTTTGACCCCAGGCCCAGCCCCCCCCAAGACCCTTGCTCTCCCCACGCCATTACGCTGCCTCTCTAGGGAGGTGGGTCTTGAACTGCACCCTAGATTTTACAAGGGGTGTTTCTAGATTATAGTTTTTGGATAGCTATGCAGAATGTCTTCACAATCACAAGGCAAACAAAAATCCATTCCTTAAAAATACCTCCCTAGTTTGAAAACCATGCTCACTGCTTCTCAACACAGGCCTATCAACGTGGGGTGTGTTAAACAGTAATTTAAAAAAAAAAAAAAGTACAGTAAAAATAACATCTCAGCCTCACTGGTTTGGCTCAGTGGATAGAGTGTCAGCCTGTGGACTGAAGGGTCCCAGGTTTGATTTCAGTCAAGGGCACGTACCTTGGTTGCGGGCACATCCCCAGTAGGAAGCGTGCGGGAGGCAGCTGATTGATGTTTCTCTCTCATCCAGGTTTCTAATTCTCTATCCCTCTCCCTTCCACTCTGTAAAAAAAAAAAATCAATAAAATATATTTTTAAGTATAAGATAAAATAAAATAAAATAAAAATAACATCCCAGACACTAAATCTGAGGGGCAGGGGGCTAGTGCCTGGGGTCAGCGCTGCATCGGGACCGCCCAGGGGTGCCGCGGGGAAGCACCCTTTCTGTTCCAGGTTAAGGGTGCTCAGGCCCATGGGGAGGCCTGAAGAGGGTCCGAGCCCTCCCAGCCACGGGCTTCCCCAGGCACCGCGCCGCTAACACACTCACTCCTGACTTGCAAAGGTTAAGTTGAAGGTTGGGCCTGATGTTGGAAAACTCCAGCCAGGAATACAAAAGACCTATGAGCTCCAGCAACCTGGCAATGGCTCCCTGGGGCCTCAGAGAGCAGATGGGCAGCTATGTGTCCCTCCGGGCTATCTGTCCTCGGCCGCTGGGGAAGCTCAGGCAGCTGAGCATGCCCGACACACACGAGAAAAAGCTCGGGGATGATGACAGATCTCCTCCTTTGAGACAACGAGATGATGACAACAGCTCCAGGGTGCTCACTCCGCACCTGGGTGCTTCCCGTGCGCCCCTCCGTTCCCATAAAGCCCCGAAGGGGAGGTACTGCCATCTCCCCTTCACCCACGGGAAAGGCGGGCCCACGCGGTCTAGTCCACCCAGGGCCTGGCAGGAGCCAGGACTGCGGCCCTGACCCTGCTCTGTCTGCCGCCAGCCCCTGCCGTCCCAGGCACAACACACAAACTGCCCCCCTGAACCAAGAAAATAACCCCCATCTGAACCAACCTGAACTTAAAAGCAATATACTTGCCAACACGCACATGAAAAGATTCTTAATGCCATTAGTCATTAGGGAAATGCAAATCAAAATCACAATGAAATAGCACTTCACACCCACTAGGATGGCCTTAATTTTTTTAAAATATTTTATTGATATTTTACAGAGAGGAAGGGAGAGAGATAGAGAGCTAGAAACATCGATGAGAGAGAAACATCGACCAGCTGCCTCTTGCACACCCCCTACCGGGGATGTGCCCACAACCAACGTACATGCCCTTGACCGGAATCGAACCCGGGACCTTTCAGTCCGCAGACAGATGCTCTATCCACTAAGCCAAACCGGTTTTGGCATGGCCTTAATTTTTAAAAATGAATGAATAAATATAATAGCCCGACCAGTGTGGCTCAATGGTTGAGCATCAACCAAGAGGTCACCGGTTGGATTCCCGGTCAGGGCACATGATCCCCAGTGGGATGCGTGCAGGAGGCAATGGATTGATGTTTTCCATCATTGATGTTTCTATCTCTATCCCTACCCCTCCTTCTCTTAAAAAAAAAAATCAATCAATAAAAGCATATATTTTTTTAAAAATATGAAAGAAACAAGTGGTGGGTAGGATGTGGAGTAACATAGTCCTCTGGTTATATGCTGCTGCTGATGATGATGATGATGATGCTGTGGCAACAGTATGGCAGTTCCCCTGCAAGTTAAAACACAGAATTACCCTAGCACCCAGTAAGTCCAATCCTAGGCACATACACAAAAGAACTGAAAGCAGATAGTCAAACACTTGTGCAAGAATGTTCACGGCAGCAGCACTACTGACAATAGCCAACAGGTAGAAACAACCCAAATGCCCATCAACTAATGAATGGGTAAACAAAATGTGGCGTATCTGTACAATGAAACACTCTTCAACCGTAACAGAGAATGACGTACTGATATAAGCTTCAACACAAACGAAGCCTGAAATCATTGTGCTGAGTAAAGTCAGCCCCAAACGCATATACTGTGGTTCTATTTATATGAAATGCCCACAACCAACACCAGACAGCTGAGTTCTTGCATAACATTGTGAATGTATTTAATGTCACTGAGTTACACACTTTAAAATAGTTAAAAGAGCCGAAACCAGTTTGGCTCAGTGGTAGAGTGTCGGTCTGCGGACTGAAGGGTCCCGGGTTCGATTCCGGTCAAGGGCATGTACCTTGGTTGTAGGCACATCCCCGGTGGGGGGTGTGCAAGAGGCAGCTGGTCAATATTTCCCTCTCATCGACGTTTCTAGCTCTCTATCTCTCCCTTCCTCTCTGTAAAATATCAATAAAATATATTTTAAAAAATAAAATAAAAATAAAATGGTTAAAAGAGTAATTAAAGGTTATGTGTATTTTACTACCCTTTTTTTTTTTTTTTAAGAAAATCAGTTCAAGGGCTCAAAAAACAAAAGCTCCCAGGGACAAATTAAACACCCTTGACCTGATTTAGCTGTACTAAGCTCTTATTATCCTAAAGCTGGCTTTGCGTTAGACCAGCGTGGTGATTCTCAGGGTGGTCCTGCTCTCACAATCACCTGAGGATTTCTTAAAACGAGGGGTTTCCAGGCCTCTCCCCAGACTCTCTAAGGGGGTGGGACCCAGAAATGCACGTGTTAACTCAGTCCCAGGGCCTCAGCTCTAAGAATCTCATGCCGGATCCTTCCCCTGTGGCCTAGCTTCTCAAAAAGGTGTTACTAGCTCTGTAACACCTGACAGCTGCCGTCGGGGCACTGCCTCTGCGCTGTGAGCATCTGCTGTGTTCAGCTCTCGGCTGCATTTTCCAAACCAAGCCCCTCCGCCTGGCAGAAGCTGACCTTGATCCCGCTAGCTAGTTCTGTCCACAGAGGAGGCTATCCTGTTGTGCCCACTCCTGGCCCACAGAGGTGGCTATCTTGCTTTTGAGACAAATGAGACTTTTTGGTGTTCTATGTTTGTACCTCATCTATCAACTTTATGCATTTAAAGTAAAATTCATGTTTAAAGCATTAACTCACATGTGCCATCTTATCCAAGGACTGTGATTTCTGACCATCCCCACTTTGAGTTTTTATTGATTTTTAAAGAAAAAGAAAGAGGGGGGGGGGAGAGAGAGACATCAATGTGAGAGCAAGACAACAATCAGCTGCCTTCTGCACACCTGCAACCCGGGCGTGTGCCTTGACCATGAATCGAACCAGCAACCTTTTACTGAATGGATGATGGATGCCCAACCAACTGAGCCACACCAGCCAGAGAAGACCGTCCCCACTTTAAAACCAGACCGGGAACATGTTCTCTTCTGCCCATATTAACATCATCTTTTATGTCAGACCAATTTTTTTCTTATTTTTTTAATCCTCTGCCAAAGACGGCTTTTATTGCTTTTAGAGAGAAAGAAAGGAAGGCGGGGAGGGGAAAACATGGATGTGAGAGACAAACACAGACCAGCTGCCTTCTGTTTACATCCCAACCGGAGATCTAACCACCTGGGCATGTGTCCTCACTGGGAATCGAACCCGTGACCCTTTGGTACACAGGACAACACTGCAACTCACTGTAGCACACCGGCCAGGGCAGGTCAGACCAATTTCTAAATAAGGTTACACAGGGTTCTTTTTTAATACGTGAGCAGCAATTTTTAAATATATCTGCAGTCTAGGTCCACAGCAAGCTTTTGGCTGGTTCCCCCCCACCTCTGAGCTTACTAACGCCCCACCTTCTCCCCCACGGCCCTCCCCCGCCTCCCCCCATCATTTCCCAGCCTCTCCCCAGCCCGTGGGCTTTTATCTGCCTCTCACCTTCTCCCTTTCCTCAACCCTGGGTCCCAGAAGAATATGAAACCAGATAGCAGTATATTCATTGCTGCATTTTACTGAGTGAGGTTCTTCTTCTCCTCTGCTTTTAAGCACTGGTTATAATGTGTTCTTTAAATAAAGTGTGTGGGTTTTTGTCCCGCTGTATGTAAGCCTTGGTTGATTTCTCTAGAGGAATCAGTGGCCTCTAAGAGAAAAAGACTCTTGCTTACTGACACTATTCAAGTAAGGAACACAGGGCATCCTCAGTGAGAATGTCAAACCACGGTCTGTCGTGACACAATCACTCCTTTTAGGGGCAGCGAGGAGGAGGAGGAGGAGGAGGAGGAGGAGGAGGAGGAGAGTCTCTCACAAACCAAAGACATTCTAAAACAGAACTTGAACTTAATAATAATAATAATAATGAAGGCCTTACAGCAGTCCTCTAGGCAGGCCATCGGGAGGTCCCCATTCTCTGGAATTCCTGACCCCACCCACCATGTATAATGCCCCCTGTGTTCAGACAGTGACCCCGAGTGCCCCCGCAGGTGGCACTGCCCAGCTGAGAACCAGTGGCATGCACGGGTTCGCGGGGTGGCGTGGTGAGGAGGACAGGTGACCGACCCCAGCCACCCCAGCCGCTCCACCGTCTCCCGGTGAAGGGAAACCGCAGCAACTCTTCACTTGAATTTTATTTCTCAGCATGTTCACCCCAAACGGGGATGGAAGAAATGTAGACCCGCCTGCCCCCGTCCACACCCATCCCGCTGTTTTTAAGTCCATCGACAGAGAATCACTGTGCGTTCCGCTGAATTCCACTGTGGTCCCCACGGTCACCAATGTCTGAAAAACCAAATAGTAAATAAAATGAGCTACCGTGGAAAACAACAACAAAAAAATCCTATTACCATCGATGGTCACTGGCACTTACTGTCTGCCACCACACCCACGCTCTGGGCCAGCACTTTTCGGGCACAGTGTCGCCTCATTTCCCCACACCCCATGTCGCAAACGAGGGCGTGAAAGCCAGAGCGTAAGGACCTGCAAAGGCCATTCGTGGAACCGGATCTGCACACAGTTTGCCGGCCTTGAGCCCTGGGCACCGGACCCCACTGGTCTCCACACGGACGGGGTCATACACTCCACTGGTTAACCTTGAACCAGGTGACAGTCTGACCCGACAAAAGGCAGAGGATAAAAAAAAAAGCATTCAAATAACAAAATCCAATACCATGCCTGCCAATTCTAGTTGGAAGCTCGTGATCCATCATATAGACCAGTGTTCCCCAAAGTGTGGTATGCGTACCCCCAGGGGTACGGGAAGAGTTTGGTGGGGGTACGCGTTGCACCGGAGTTTGGTGGGGATACGCACTGCACCGTGCTTAGCTGCGCCTAATTCTACGTTCTCATGAGTCAAGCCAGTCTTGTGAGGCGTGAGATGGTCCGGTGTGCAAATAAATGTTATTTATAATGTAACTTTTATTTATATTTTATTATGAATAATTTTATTTTTTGTTTATTATTATTTTGTGTATGTACCAAAAAAAGAAAAAAAGAAAAATATTTTGATTGTTATTAAAATACATCCTTTTTTTAAATATATATATATTTTATTGATATTTTACAGAGAGGAGGGGAGAGAGATAGAGAGCTAGAAACGTCGATGAGAGAGAAACATCGACCAGCTGCCTCTTGCACACCCCCTGCCGGGGATGTGCCCGCAACCAGTGTACATGCCCTTGACCGGAATCGAACCTGGGACCTTTCAGTCTGCAGACCGACGCTCTACCACTGAGCCAAACCGGGTTCGGCAAAATATATCCTTTTTTTTTTTTGACGAGGGGTACTCAGCATTACGAAAATTATAGAAGGGGTACACATATGTCAAAAGTTTGGGAAACAGTGATATAGACAATATATTTGCTGGGAAATAGATAAGCTGCCTAACCCTGAGTCGAACTTGCAAGAAGTTGCAAATTTTCTTCAAGTTCTCACTATCGCAGCCTCTGCCGATGCCAGCGAAAGAAGAGGCCGAGGAGTGAGCCGCACAAAATGAAGAGCACGCAACCGGGAAAGGGGCTGAAGAGCCTGAAGCAGTGAGTGCCAGCCCAGGAGAGAGGGCCTTCCGGTGTCCCAAGAGAAACCCGAAATCCTCGTGTGGACGTGAGATCTCGCAATGTTTTTAATGTGGGCAATCCTTTTAACATAAATCTACCTACCTACCTACCTATCTACAGGCCAACGAAACCAATTCTTCAGGCTCTCGCCTGACAGATGAGAACCGGGAAACCTTTGCCGACACGAAGAGTTCCTCGGGTTACCCAACCACTGACCGTGGGTGTCCCCTGGGATGAAGCAGAGGCCCGGGAGGCCCCAGGACCTGGGACAGGTTCCAGAACTGCCTGCGGGACCTGCGGGCGTGTCACACGGAGCGAGCAAACACACCTGAGCCAGCCCCCGGCAGGAGGGGGCCGCGTGTGCGAGTTCACGAGAGCCGTGAGCAGAGCTGAAGCCCGCACTCGGTGCCAAGCCGCAGCCCTCCCAATCAACGCCACGTTCCCAAGACGAGGGCTCAGCCCACCTTACTGCCAGATCCGCACAAACACAAGTGCCACGGCCACACGCGCTAACCGTTGGTGGACTCCGCTGTGTTCGGATCTGTGTGGGACATGATCACACACCCTAACTTAACGTTTCAGCTGGAAATCAGGATGAGGATTACCTCGGGGGGGGGGGGGGGGGGGGGGAGTGGCAGGGGGCACCCGGGCTTCTGCAGGGGCCTGTATCCCTGATTGCTGACCTCAGTGGTGTGACACAGCTGTATTTGGTTTCTGCAAATTCACCCGGCAAGGCACTTTAGAGTGCTTTTCTGTATCTACACTGTACTTTAACTTACAAGTAAAAGTCTAGGTAGATAGAGAGATATAAAAATTCAAAAACTAAATTTCTATCAAACTTGCAAAACCCTTAAAGCATGTCTAAAAGATCCACCACATGCTCACACTGGGCCGGTCACTTAGTTAAACCACTCAGCTCAGCAGTCAAAAAAGGCAAGGCTGTCCTAACCGGTTTGGCTCAATGGATAGAGCATCGGCCTGCGGACTGAAGGGTCCCAGGTTCGATTCCAGTCAAGGGCATGTACCAGCTCAGCGATCCCCTTCCTCATGCAGCTGCTCTACTCCTGCTCTCCTCACCTCTCTCATCAGATCATCCAGCTCTCCAACTTTGCAGAAATTATCAGCACCATCTCACAAGAGGTCCCCCATCACCCTCAGCCCATCTGTCACCACATCTCCGTCATTCCTTCATCCACAAGGTCAGGTGTGCGTGCACATACACACACACACACACACACACACACACACACACACCTTCCCCCTCTGAGAATCCTGAATCCCAAACGTGGCACCAAGGAATGCGGCTTCCTGGACCTTCCCTCCTCCCCATCTTCATCTCTCCCCTTCAAACATCAGAGGCCTCCTCACCCCTGTGACTGCTTCACCTTCCCTGCCCCTTCCCTCCCCGGGCCTTTCCTGGAGTGCGCAGTTGGCACCCCTTCTGCCCAGTGCCTCTGTGGCACGTGTGCCTCGCCAGGCTGGCCCCTGGGACTGCTGACGGCCGTCTCTGCAGCTCTGCCAACAGCTCCCAGAGGAACACGCACTGGCTTAAGTTGTAAACCCACCTGTTCAATGATAGCACCTGCCTTCTACACACACACACACACACACACACACACACGCATACACGCACACACGCACACGCACACACTGACTTACAGTAACTACAAATCTCAAGAAAGCGCCCAAAACGTAACAAGTCCCGGGGATCATTCAGGGACCGTCTGGGTTATTAATAAAAGGCCGATGGGGCAAATACCCCCACGCCAGTGCAAAGCCAATACATCGTGATGAGCCAACTGCAGGAGGAAAGAACACGACAGCGATGTCTGCACAGCAGCCAGGACTGTGAAAGTGGTTCCTGAATCGATGTGGAAGGGGAGTTACCTTTATAAATATTGCACAACTCAAACGCTTTGTTTTCATCAAGCCGTCTGGCTCCAAGGCATAACGAATATGTATTGAAAGAGCAGTGTCTGGAATCGGGCGAGCAGGGTTGGCGTCTCCACTGATGTCGGGCTAATCCCTCCCGTCCTCAGTGTTTCCGTCCATAAAACAAGGACGAGAACACACGCCTCGCGGGGTCACTGGCTGAAATGAGATATGGCGAGCTTTCAAAAAATGCCAGCTATTCGTGTAATGATTAATAAGACGGCCTAGAAAGGTAAGAATCCAGGGTTCTAGGTCCACACAGGATCACGCGTAGAAGGAGTCACGCTCCGGCAAGTGAGCATGTTAATAATCAGGGAGCTTCAGTGGGAAATAAAAACACGTCAGAACAAACAGGCTTCCTTGGTCCTGCTCTTCTCGGCTAGTCAAGGCAGAGACATGCAGCTCCCAGGAGGACATGAAGGGCTCCATCGGTCAAGCCACGTTCACGAAGGTCACGCACAGCTAAGCGAGAGGGACGGCAAATTGCTGGTGTGAATTCCCGGGGCCTGACGCTCTCACCGGCGGCTGTAGTAATCACCGAATGGGCCACATTTACAAAGTGTTTATACTCTAGTCTAAAAATGCATTTCCACTAAGGGAATTCATACTTGGCCTCAGAGACATTAACTCCTGCTTTCATCACTTCTGTCACTTTGTGATAATCTTGAGATGTTTGGATCCTAAGGAAATGTTCTAGAAGGTTCCATGAAATAAGGATCACCCTTCCCACATGAAACACTGCCCCCCCCCCAAAAAAAACATACACACACACAACAACAACAACAACAAGCTGAAAAACCTAGTGAAAAGCAAAAATATGAAAGCAACTGAGTGAAATAAAATGAGGAAAGCCACCTTAGGAAAGAACATACTGCAAAATTCAAAAGGAAAAATTATGGGAGTCACAGTCCCAAGAATCCATGGGAATTCGGGATTTTCATAATAATGAAATTTTAAGGCCATGTCCTGTAATGTTTACAAACGTTCTTATTTACCTTCCACATATCACAAATATGCATGTAATGGCACAAAATAATCTGACCAAGCATTGATTTCGTATCTACTGTGATATATTCATTCAAAGACATTTTTTTCACATTCTAAGATACCTGAAATTAGCATGCCCTTACAGCCAAGGGTGTGCCATGGGTTAAGGGGCAGCGTTTACTCTTCCTGTTTGTTCTTTCTCAGAGGGACAGAAACAGCGGGCTGTCACACTGTCAACGGCATCTCAGCTTCAATGAAGTAGGATATTAGTCACCAGCAGTAATATTACCATATGAGATGCTTTCTGCTGCCAAGGAGCTAATCCTCTAACTAGGGAGATAGAATATATGCATAAAAACGTAGATTAACAATAATGAAAACCAGCTCCTAATAAGAGCCAATGAACATCACAGAAACTGCTGAAAGAATATGAAGCAGAGAGCACTCATGCGATTTAATTCAGTCACAGCAGTCACGGGGTACTTGGGCCAGGACGCCCAAGAGGCTAGTGAGACAGAAAGAGCGACAGAAGGACCCCCACACAGTACAGCCAGGACCCGATGGTCACCACACTCGGCCCTCCTCTGAAGTGTCCTCAGGTGGTTCTGCCACCTCTTCACTCAAACACTCACGAGCTCCCACTACTCTGTGCCAGAGACAGCACCACATTTCTGGGATCTGGACACATTGTTCCTGATCCTGAGGTGCCCGTAGTCTGGTAGTAAACGCAATTAAAAACAAGTCATTGTGCCGAAACCGGTTTGGCTCAGTGGACAGAGCGTCGGCCTGCAGACTGAAGGGTCCCAGGTTCGATTCCAGTCAAGGGCATGTACCTTGATTGCAGGCACATCCCCAGTGGGGGGGGTGTGCAAGAGGCAGCTGATCGATGGTCCTCTCTCATCGATGTTTCTAACTCTCTATCCCTCTCTCTCCCTCTCTGTAAAAAATCAATTAAAAATGTTTTTGTTTTGTTTTTTAAATTCATTGTAAGAGTTTCCACATGAGATGATAAGAGGTTCTGGAGTTAGACAGTGGTCATGGCTACACAACAACGTGGATGTACTTAGTATCACTCAACTGTACACTTAAAAATGGTTAGCCTTGGCCGGTTTGACTCAGTGGATAGGGCGTTGGCCTACAGATCAAAGGGACCCGGGTTTGATTCCAATCAAGGGCATATATATATATTCCTTGGTTGCAGGCTCCTCCCCGCCTGGGCCCTGGTCAGGGCTGGTATAGGAGGCAACTAATCAATGTGTTTCTTTCACATTGATGTTTCTCTTTGTCTTTCCCTCTCTCTCCCACTCGCTCCAAAAATCAATGGAAAAAGTGTCCCTGGGTGAGGATTAAAAAGATAAATACTTTATTTTTAAAAAAACGGTTAAAGGCAAATCTTGTGTGTCATGTATATTTACCACACTAATCAATCAATCTATCGACCAATGGATCAATCACTGTAATACATGATAGAAGCAGCCAGAATAGAGATAATGAATACAACTGTGGCACCAAGGAGAGTCAAAGAAGCGCACTTAACAAAGGAAAGACAGCTGGGACCGGGTGATAACAGAGGTGACGCCCAGAAAGGAGCCCTGTGTTCCTCCATCTTTCCCCCCAGATCCTATCACCATGCCCCAGGAAACCGCAGGGCTGACCTGTTCAGATACCTAGTGTGGCCACGACGCCCAATGCCAAAGCCCTCTCTGACTGCGGGGCTCCGGATCTTTCAAGGTGCCTCGAGTAGTGACCCCTTTGTGGGTGAACACCTGTTCACGATGAGATTACACAAAACATAAACCAGACAACAGTGCCGGCTAGAAAACAACAGTCCTGCCAGGCTCTCTCTGCCTAGAGAATTGCTGACCCACACAAACTATAAACCCGATCCTAAAAGACCAGCACAGAGGACATATTTTGGAAAAAAAGATATTCTGGTTCACACACACAGGGTTCTTTTAAAGTCTATCCTTTTTGATCCATCTATTCTTGTTCTATAAATGGATCCTAAAGGAAATATCCAGAAACTCAAAGATCTGTGTACAAAGAAAGAATACCAGTAAAGATGCCCAACTATTAAAGAATGGCTTGAGGCTGAAACCGGTTTGGCTCAGTGGATAGAGTGTCGGTCTGCGGACTGAAAGGTCCCGGGTTTGATTCCGGTCAAGGGCATGTACATTGGTTGCGGGCACATCCCAAGTAGGGGGTGTGCAAGAGGCAGCTGGTTGATGTTTCTCTCTCATTGACATTTCTAGCTCTCTCTCTCTCCCCCTTCCTCTCTGTAAAATATCAATAAAATTTAAGTACAGGACTGTCTCTCCTAGTGGACTGAGCTGTCTGAGAGCCATGACTGACTGTCATATTTATCTCAGTATCCCAACAGCTAGCATGGTGCTCAGCACATGGCAGTGAATGCTTGCAAAATGTTAGATGAATAACGCATGAGGGCACGAATGAGTGGGACCTCCATACAGTCTACCGGCAGGCAGGCATTCTGGCCCTGGAAAATCCAAGCCAAAGAAGGAAGGAGAAAACATAGAATCCGGTAATCCAACGTTCCCGAACCAGACAAGATTGAAAAGGGACAGGAAGGAGATAAAGGGAAAGGTCAGCATGGTGGAGTCAAAAGTCACCGTTGAAACCCACTGAGATTTGGGGGTTGTTTCCGAAGCACACCTACTTTATCTTGATTGATAAAATGCACATTCTACGGTACATGTTCTCTCATGGGGAGCTGAACTTGGAAGGAAGAGGACTTGAAGGGTGTCCGTGAATAAAATCAATATTAACGGTGATGAAAAAACTAGAACTGTTTCAGGTCTAAGATTTCTGGAAATTATTTAGACGATCCAGACAAGAACTCAAGGCGTTAATACACTGTGTTTTATGAAGAGCGAAAAGGCGCAAGGGGCGTATAAAACAATGGACGTAGGACAGCTTGGAGCACAGGCTGGGTTTTGAAGAAGGTACTTCTTTTAAGGCATCCACTTCCTCCCACCAAAATTTCCAAGCTAATGAGAAATTGATTTCAAACCAGTGGAATACCCCAATTTATTAACAAAAAGGATGTATTACAACCACATACTCTGCTGTCGGAAACAAACCGCAAGAAAATAATATAGTCAAAACAAAGTAGAAGTATCATCAAAACCACAGGGATATGATCCAGGACATGCCAAGAGAGGAAACGCAGTAAGAAAACTTGGTATAAAGAAAACTATTACCCTCTTGCTGGAGGATATGGAATGTGGGTTCATAAGATGAATTTTTAACTCCCTGAAATTTTCTATTTTTAAATTTTTAATTTTTCATCTGCTGAAATAAAACAAAATGGCATTGTCACACAATACTTTAGCTTTCAGCCCGGCCAGCGTGGCTTGGTGGTTGGGTGTCGACGGATGAACCAGGAGGTCACGGCTCAATTCCCCATCAGGGCACACGCCTGGGTTGTGGGCTGGATCCCCAGTGTGGGGTGTGCAGGAGGCAGCTGATCAATGATTCTCTCTCATCATTGTTGTTTTCTATCTCTCTCTCCTTCTCCTTTCCTCTCTGAAATCAATACAAATATCTATTTAAAATATTTTAGCTTTCAAAAACCTGCTTCTTTCATTTCTCTAAACCAGTATTTGATGAGTACCTTCTATGTGTTGAGTCCTGCGTGTGCCTTCATAGCCAAGACTTCTGACATGGGCCAGGGGGTGGCCAGGGGCCACAGAGACTGCGGCCCTCTGTCCACAGGGTTCACTCAAGCAAGCAAACAAAGACTGTGAGTGAGCACTCCAATGGTAGAGATCATAGAGTTTTCTTTTCTTTTAATGTATTTTTTATTGGATTTATTGGGGTGACATTGGTTCATGAAAGTATGCAGGTTTCAGGTATACAATTCTACAATACATCATCTTTTTATTTAATTTTAGAGAGGGAAAGAAAGAGAGAGAGAAACATCGATGTTGTTGTTCTACTAATTTATGCATTCATTGGTTGATTCTTGTATGTGCCCTGATTGGGTATCGAACCCACAACCTTGGACCTGCAATCTTGGCATATGGGGACGACACTCTACCAGGCCAAGGCCATAGAGTCATTCTTTAAAAAAATATTTTTTTTAATTTATTTTCAAAAGAGAGAAATGGAGATAGAAAGGTAGAAACGTTAATGAGAGAGAAACATCAATCGGCTGCCTCCTGCACACCACCTACTAGAGATGGAGACCGCAACCCAGGCATGTGCTTGACCGGGAATCAAACCAGTGGCATGTTGGTTCATGGATTGACACTCAACCACTGGGCCACACCGGCGGGGCCATAGAGTCATTCTTGTTGTTGTTAATCCTCACCCAAGGCCATTCTTCCATTGATGTTTAGAGAGAGTGGAAGGGAGTTGGGGAAACAGAGAGCGAGACACATGGATGTGAGAGATACATCAACTGATTGCTTCCCCGACACACACCCTGAACGGGGCCAGGAATGGAGCCTGCAACCGAGGTACAAGCCCTGGATCAGCACTGAACCCAGGACCCTCAGTCCTCCGGCCAATGCTTATCCACTGAGCCAAACTGGCCAGGGCCGTAGGGTCCTTCTCATAGATGGGCCCACAGCGGAGGAAACCCTGGCTGGAGGATGAGCATCCCCAACCCCTAGGATTACAGGGGTGGGCAAACTTTTTGACTCAAGGGCCACAATGGGTTCTTTTATATATATATATATATATTTTTAATTGATATTTTACAGAGAGAAAGGGAGAGAGATAGAGAGCCAGAAACATCAATGAGAGAGAAACATCGACCAGCTGCCTCGTGCACACCCCCTACTGGGGATGTGCCCGCAACCAATGCACATCTTGACCGGAATCGAACCCGGGACCCCTCAGTCCGCAGACCTACGCTCTATCCACTGAGCCAAACCGGTTTCGGCACACAATGGGTTCTTAAACTGGACCGGAGGGCCGGAACAAAAGCATGGATGGAGTGTTTGTGTGAACTAATATAAATTCAAAGTAAACATCATTACATAAAAGGGTATGGTCTTTTTGGGTTTTTTTAATTCAATAGTTAAACACACAACAGTGCTTACCTAGTAGCGTTGTTGTATGGATTAAACAGGATCCACGGTGCCTAGCACGATGTTTGGCACGTGACTAGCACTCTGTAATTGTTGGATAATTACTTCCAGGTCAGCCCTGAGATTTCTGGAGAGAACCAGAGAAAGGAATGCAAAGAGTGCCCCGATGCCAATGAACAATCAAAGAAATGCAACTTTAACGGAGGCATTTTTTTTTTTAACCCAGGAGTTTGGCAAAGATAATAAAGACTGGTAACAGCCTGTATCGTGGAGGGTAGAAGCAAATGGCACTAATTCATTACTAGAGAGAAATGTCAATTGCTTCAGACTTTCTAGAGAGCAATTTGGCAATAAATATCAAAATCAAATACATGGAGGCTGCCTGGCCCAGCAGTTCTATTTCTGGGAATGCATCATGAGGAAATAATTAGAAAGGTGTGTAAAGATAGATGTACCAAGACCCTCGCAGCAGTGTTTTCACCACAGCAAAGGTTGAAAGAAATATAACTCTCCATCAGCAGGCAACTGGTTCAATAAAGCAGGGAACATCCACAGCATCGAATAAAACCATGAAGGGGCTATATTTCCTGGCAAAGCAAAGATTCTATGATAAAGTGTGGAGTGGAAAAATAAAGCAAGTCAGCAAACATGTGGAGGAGGAGGTCATTACTGTGTGTGTGTGTGTGTGTGTGTGTGTGTGTGTGTATGTGTGTGTAAGGGGAAAAGGTCTGAAAAGAAAAACACCAAAATGGCACAGCGTTGATCTCCGAGTGGTGGGATTTTCACTTTCCACATCGTTTTGCACCATCTGAATTCATTTCATGTGCAACATATTTCACATTTCAAGCCTCATCACATCACTCCTCTGCTCTAAACCCTGCAGCTGCGTCCCACCGTACCCGGAGTAATGCCCAAGTCCTTCTGGGGGCCTTCCTCTCACACCTCAGCTCCTCTCCCACTCCCCCACCCGCTCCCTCTCTGTCCTGGGCACACTGGCCCCTCCCCACCCCCCAACACCAGGCCCACTGGCTACTTCACCTGCCAGGAACACTGTCCCCCCAAACCCTGCATGGCTTGTCCCTTTGCCTCCTTCAAATTTTAGATTAAACGTCACTGTTATGGGTTAAACCATATCCCCCCCCTCCCAAAAAAAAAATCCCTAAATTGAAGTCCTAACCCCCAGTACCTCAGCACGTGGCCTCGTATGGAAACAGGATCAGTGCAGATGTAAGAAGTTTAGGTGAGGTCTCACTGGAGGAGAGTGGACCCTACTCAGTCTGACCTCATAAAAAGAGGAAAGGGCACGGACCCTTCCCTAGCACCTTCAGAGGGAACACGGCCCCTTGACCTTGACCTGGATCTCCTAGCCCAGTGTTTCCCAAACTTTTGACATATGTGTACCCCTTCTATAATTTTCGCAACGCCGAGTACTCCTCGTCAAAAAAAAAATGGATGTATTTTTTTAAATATATTTTATTGATATTTTACAGAGAGAAAGGGAGAGAGATAGAGAGCTAGAAACGTCGATGAGAGAGAAACATCGACCAGCTGCCTCTTGCACACCCCCTACCGGGGATGTGCCTGCAGCCAAGGTACATGCCCTTGACCGGAATCGAACCCGGGACCTTTCAGTCCGCAGACCGACGCTCTACCACTGAGCCAAACCAGTTTTGGCAAATGGATGTATTTTAATAACAATCAAAATATATATTTTTTTTGGTACATACACAAAATAATAATAAACGAAAAATAAAATTATTCATAATAAAATATAAATAAAAGTTATAATATAAATAATTTATTTGCACACCGGACCATCTCACGCCTCACAAGACTGTCTTGACTTGACTCGTGAGAACGTAGAATTAGGCGCAGCTAAGCACGGTGCAGTGCGTATCCCCACCAAACTCCAGTGCAACGCGTACCCCCACCAAACTCTTCCCGTACTCCTGGGGGTACGCGTACCACACTTTGGGAAACACTGTCCTAGACTCCAGAATGACACGACAATACACTTCTCTAGTTGAAGCCATTCCATGTGTGTATGGCCCTTTGTTATGGCAGCCCCAGCAAACTAACACGGTCACCCGGTCCGTGAGTCCTCCCACACCACCCCGATTAAACCTTCAGCTCCTCACTCCCCCATGAAACCTCTGTCTGTTCCATTGACTCACAGCACTCACCACCTAGAAACACATTACGTGATTAACTTCGTCACTGGTGCATCCTGAGCGGCCGGGCCCAGAGCAGGCATTGCCACCAAGTGGGCATTCAAGCAAGATCTGCTGGGCAAATGAGCACACCCAGAACAAAACAGACAAACTCTGCCCTGGTGGGGGAGGCAGAGAGTAAGCAGGCATGTATCCGATGGCGATCGGGGCCGTAGAGGAACAAATAAAGCAGTCAGGAGCAAGGAATTGCGGAGGAGGTGGCCGTTTAGGAAACACGGGAGGAAGGCCTCTGGGATGATGGGAGATGTGAGCAGAGCCTGGAGGACGGGGCGCAGTAAACCATGTAGATACCATCTGGGGTAAGAATGTCCTGGCTGAGGGAACAGTCAGTACACATTACTGCAATGAACACACATCACTTTTATAATCAGGGGGGAAACCAGGAAAGCTATTGCTATCCTGAAAATCCATAAAATATCGCCGAAACCAGTTTGGCTCAGTGGATAGAGCGTCAGTCTGCAGGACTGAAAGGTCCTGGGTTCGATTCTGGTCAAGGGCATGTACACTGGTTGCGGGCACATCCCCAGTGGGGGATGTGTAGGAGGCAGCTGGTCGATGTTTCTCTCTCATCAATGTTTCTAGCTCTCTATCCCTCTCCCTTCCTCTCTGTGGAAAATTAGTAAAATATATTTTTTTGAAAAAAGAAAGAAAGAAACTATCTTTAAATATATATATATATATATATATATATATATATATATATATATATATATATATATAGCTAAATTCTAAGGGCTAGGAAGAAGAATTTGATTTTTTAAATTCCTGCGACTATATTAAGTAAGGCCCAGGTTGAAAGTTCCAACCCCTTCCAAGAATGCCTTTCCTCCCCGCTGTCCCCCATCCCATCCTCCATCAAATGACTGTCCAGGGAAACTCCTCCCAATGCAAGGACGGGAGTGGAGGGGGAGGGGGGGGGTCAGGTGAGAGGTGAAGCAGTGCTGAGGCAGAGAAACATGGAGATCCTTGTTGGTGCCACAGAGCCAAGCAACTATGTCTTAGCAAGCCTTAGACTTGCTCCCCGCAACCCGCCACCACCACTCCCACCCAGATGTGTCCTGTGCCCGCCGTCCTTCCGCCCCAGCCTGTGTGTCATGTCCTCCTGGCCTGTCCCCAGACCACGGTGGGCCCTGGCTCTGACTGATGTTCGCTCCGGCTAACCAACCCACTCAGCCTCACTTTAGGTTGTTGTTTTTCAATAATCGTGGTTTTTTAAAAAAAACCCACATAACCTAAATTTACCCTATTAACCATTTCTAAGTACCGTATTTGCCGGCGTATAAGACGATTTTTGGGCCCTGAAAAATACGTATTTGCCGGCGTATAAGACGATTTTTTGGCCCTGAAAAATACATATTTGCCGGCGTATAAGACGACCCCCTAACATTTCCACTCAAAATACAGAGTTTGTTATATACTCGCCGTATAAGACTACCCCCCACTTGGAGGCATATTTTTCAGGGCCAAAAAGTCGTCTTATACGCCGGCAAATACGGTAGTATTAAGTATTTTCATATTGTTGTGCAACCAACTCTTCTCATCTTGCAAAACTGAAGCTCTGAACCCATTCGGCGCTAACTCCCATTCCTGCCTCCCCTCGGCCCCTGCAGCCACCATCCTTACTTTCTGTCTCCGTGACCCTGACGACTCGAGGCACCTCGGGTACGTGGAATCACACAGGACATTGTCTTTTAGTGACTGGCTTGCCTCACTTAGTGTAATGCCGTGGTGTAGCATGTGTCGAAATGCCCTTCTTCTCTAAGTAGACCACTGAGCGCGCACAGCACAGTGTGTGCATCCACGCAGCCGCTGACAGACGCCTGGGCTGCTTCCACGCCCACCTCAGCTTTGACACCTGCCTGCATCAGCTTTATTTACAGAGGCTCCTGAATCCTTGGCAGTCACCCACCCTGCCTCCTGCTGAGACCAGAGCAGGAAACCAAGGTCTGGACCAAGGGCATCCAGACACCAGCTCAGCTCGGAGCCGGAGCGGCTGCTGCGGCTCTGTTCTCCAATCACCTTGAAATCTAGGCGGAATTTTCCTCCCCACCAATGAGGTAACAACCCAAAGTCTCTGAAATGCACCCAACCTCAATGAGACGCTGCCTCGTTTGGCCAGAGCTCCCCAACCCTTCTTGCGCATACGAATCATGGAAGAGGATCTGAAAAGGAAGATTCTGGGGCGGGACCTGAGAGTCCATCTACCTTTGCAACAAGCTCGCTGTGGCACTGCTGCTCACCCCCAGCAGCAAAGGCTAGTCCACGCCTGTCTCCTGGGCTTCACCCAATCCCCTGGAAGCTGGCCTCCGAAGACGGGTTGCTTTGTATGCTTGAGGCTTCCCCGCGGAGAGCTTCCCAGCAGCACTTGCCCAGTGTTTGAAAGAGGCCAGCCGGCTGCCTGGCTCCCCGGGAATCCTAGCCCCCAAAACAGTGGCGATGGGGGTCTTTCCACAGCCCCGACCAGGGGGCCAGGGAGCAAGGAGGGAAGCGAGGAGTTTCCAAGCGACTCCCCAGAGGTGAACAGCCTGCCAAACACCCGGAGGAACCTGACTCCTGACGCCATCCCGGCGGAGCCCAGGACCACGGTCCCCGGTTCATTCGGGGCCCACGGCTCGGGCCGCCCAGGCCGGCTGGAGAGGCAAGCAGTCAGGCCTCCCAGCTTCAGCCCGGCCTTGCCACCCCAGTCGCCTCTTCTCAGTCTCCTCTGGAAACCGCTGTATTTCTCAAGCTCCCAATTCCGCCTCACACACGCCCTCCTCTCACAAGATGGCCTCATCCACCCCTCTCCATGAAGCCACCCGCTCCTCCAAGCCTGTCGCCAGGGCTAGTCTCCTGTTTCTCCTTCCGTCTTGCTCCTCTCTAAAAGGAATCCCTGCCCAGCCGGTGTGGCTCAGTGGGCAGAGCATCGGTCTGCGAACTGAAAGGTCCCAGGTTCGATTCCAGTCAAGGGCATGTCCATTGGTTGTGGGCACATCCCCCATAGGGGGTGTGCAGGAGGCAGCTGGTCGATGTTGCTCTCTCATCGATGTTTCTAGCTCTCTATCCCTCTCCCTTCCTCTCTGTAAAAAAATCAATAAAATATATTTTTTAAAATAATAATAAAAATAAATAAAAGGAATCCCTGCCTGGCCAGTGTGGCTCAGTGGTTGACCATCAACCTCTGAACCAGAAGGTCACGGTTTGATTCCCGGTCAGGGTACATGCCCGGGTTGTAGGCTCAATCCCCAGTGTGGGGCATGCAGGAGGGAGCCAGTCAATGATTCTCTCTTATCACTGATATTTCTCTCTCCCCCTCTTTTTTCCTCCCTGCAATCAATAAAAAGACCTTTAAAAAAAAGAGAAAAAAGAATCCCTGTTGCCATCCCCTCCAAATCCCTGAGAGAGGCCAACCCTGCCCTCACTGCTTCCCTCTCCAGCAATATCCGTCTCTTCCAGTATGCATCCCGCCCCAGATTGGTGGCCCCACTCCCCACACCCCTTTTACCGCCTCCTAACTCACTGCCTTCTTTCTTTCTTTTTTTTTAATTATTGGCAACACACTGAGAAATATTCCTACTGAATTACCTTTTCATATACATCTGTATACCTATAAAAAATATCTGTAGATCTATATGTCAATCTCTATACAGCTATCTGGTTAACTTTTATGAGTTATTCTCAGGTTAAACATATAGTAATCCAAATAGGTTTATATTTCCCTTTCCTTAAATAATTCAAAGAAGAAAAAAAACTATTTCATTTTAGTTCCCGTATTTCACTAGCCCACAAGTTTAACTAAAAAGTTAAAGACCTGCAGAAGAGGTACGTGTGTGTGAGAAAGAGGTCTTTCCAATGAATGATCAGGCCATGTCCAGTGTTGGTTTGTGAGGTTGGGGAGTGTGCAAGTGGACAGGTATCGTTTTAACGAGTGCTGCCGTGACACTAAGATACTTATAACAAGTCCCTCCACTGTGGTAACACGTGGCCCAGGGTGGCACTGGACAGTCACTGCCTTACTTCACCGCGGAGCAAACACTGCGCCTCCCAGGGCAGAGGCTGGCCCTCTGACAGGCTGCGCGGCCCCAGCAAATTACACCCTGGGTGATGCTGCCTCGGCTGCTGGCCCCGGATCACAGGAGGGCCGAACCCCGTCTTCAAATCACATCACTTCCTCTCCCTGCTGGTCCCTTCCAGCAGCAACACTCTGAAGAGTCTGTGCCCCTGTGGGCAGGATCCAACTGTCCCTAGCGCGCTCTCTCTTTCTCTCTCTCTCTCTCTCTCTCTCTCTCACACACACACACACACACACACACACACACACACCACATCCACACACTCTTCTATCACTCCCTCACTCTCTCACATATTCTCCTCTCACCCCCACCCCACCCCAACCCCGCCTTCTTGCAGGTGGCCATCTTCTCTCCCCCAAACCACTTTGTTCTGAAGTTGCCTGGTCAATAGGGCTCTCGTACACGATTCACATAGATTCAGTCAATCCCAAAGGCAGGTGCCAGAGCAGTCTGGGCTGACTCAGGCCCCAGCGAGCCGGGAGGCATTACCTCTTAGCCCAATGCTTCTCAAACTTCGAGAGAGAGAGAGAGAGAGAGAGAGAGAGAGAGAGAGAGAGAGAGAGATCATCTGAGGGCCTTATGAAATGCAGATTCTGGAGGTCTGGGGTGGGGCCCGAGATTCTGCATTTCTAACAAGCTCCCCGAGGGCGATGGCAATGGCGATGCTGCTGCAGTATCACACTTTGAGCAGCAAGGTGAGACGTTCACCAATGAGGAGAAGCAATGCCGGAGGCTGCACGCCACAGCAGCAGCATACCTGGAGCATTACCAAGCAAGACTGGGCGGTGGGGTGGGGGTGGGGGTTGGGGGAGAGACAAAGAGGAAGATTGAGAGCAAAGTCGAGTCCTGAGGGCGAAGCTGCAGGAGGGGAGAGGAGAGGAGGCCTTAGGAGAAAGAAGGACTGAATGCAATGGTGAGTAAACCGCTGGACTAGGACACCGATAGCACAGTGAGATGGCAACACTCACAAACATTCAACGGACAGTTACAACCTATAACAAGCATATTCCACGGGGTCAGCAGGTGGGCCTGGAATGGAAGGGCTGAAAGAGAACTGGGAGATCATCAGGGCGACCCGTCTTACACCGATGGATGGAGAAACCCGGGGCGAGGCGAGGCAGCCTGCCCACACACACACAGCCAGTTAGCAGCCCGTTAGCAGCAGAACAGAGCACCGAAAGGTTTGCCAGCTCACGGTTCAATGTGCTTTCCAACAAACGCTGCGCCTGGGTGTGTGAAGGAGAAAGCCGGGCGCCGGCTGCGGGCGAAAGGTGTGTGTCCGCGGCTTGGCCACCAGTGAGATCAGTTGGAGCAGCACCTTCCCATCTGGGACAGCCAACCGAGGGCGAATAGAATGACAGTAATCAGCTAGCTGCCTCTAGCACCCCGGGCCCTGGGAGAAAACCTGTGGCTCCCAGGTCCCCGGAGACTTTGAACAGCAGCCTGGCGGGCTTCTGTGTGGGGGATTGAGTGAGGTATTTCCTGACAAAGCCTGCAAACAGCTGCTCCCAAGGGAACGGTTGTGAGAATTTTAAATGAAGTCCTCTATGTCCTCTGACTCGCAAGCCAAAGAAAACCAAGCAAACTAGATGTAACAAAAAAAAACAAAAAAAAAACTCTCTCAATGTCACGATCTCAAATCAACTGTTCTGACAGGAGGAGGACAGCTGCAAGATTTTTAAGTGCCCATACCCCCAAAATGCCATGAAATGTTCAGTTCCTGGGTTTTATAGTATCTGCATCGGTAGTCCCAAAGTTTAAAGGGCCTTAAAATCTGCCGCCGTGAACTTGTTAAAAATGAGATTCCCAGGCACTCCCACCAAAAACTCTGTGGGTCAAGGGTGAGTCCCAGAAATCCAAATTCTTCAGATCCCTCCCCACCCCCACCCCCATGTTGTTGATGCAGAAGGTGGAGGGATCACACTTTTGAAACATTTATCTTAGTTTTTATTTAAAGGATACTAATCCACTCAAAAAGTATCTATATACACTGAGTGGCCAGATTATTATGGTCTCTGAATGAGTAACAATCTGGTCACTCAGAGTGTGAGGAGGGAGGGAAGAAGGGAGGGAGGGAGAGAGAGAGAGAGAGAGTGTGTGTGTGCGCGTATGTGTGTTAGAAGCCCGGTGCATGAATTCGTGTATGGGTGGGGTGCAGCAAGCCTGACCAGGGGAAGGGGACATGGGCAGCTGGCCAGCCTGCCTGCTGGTCAAACTCCAGGTCAAGGGAACAATTTGCATATTAGCCTTTTATTATATAGGATATACACTGAGTGGCCAGATTATTATGCATTCAGAGATCAGAATAATCTGGCCACTCAGTGTATATAAAACCCTAATATGCAAATAGACGGAATGGCAGAACAACTGAACCAATCGCTATGACACGTCCTGACCACCAGGGGGTGCGTGTGGAATACGGCAGGCATTGGCAGCAGGTTGCAGAGCACAGAACATGGTGGGCGTTGGCCATGGCAGGAGGGTGGAGCAAGTGAGCGGGGGAGGCAGACCAAGGCAGGGCCCTGGTGGTTACTGAAAATTCTTTGCTCCCGTGTGCCACAGTCCCACCTGGCGCTTGCACCTGCTGCTGGCACCAGACCACCTCTCACACCCGCTGCCGAGCAGGGCGCTGGTCCTGATGGCTTGGTGCCGTCACCAGGTATGACAGCTGCTGGGCCTGATCGCCTGAGGGCTTCTCTAGGTCCCCCTACTCCTCAGGGGCGATAGGGGTAGCAGCCGTTGCTGGCGCCAGCCCCAATCTCCCCGTCCCAGTGGGATCAGCACTGTCAGCGTGTGGGAGCAGCAGGGTGGAAGCAGGGCTGCTGGCAGACAGGGGACCTGGGACCGCGGTGGGAGGGGCCGAGTGGAGCACAAGGATGGGCCACCCCTGTGCCCACCTCAGCCTCGCAGCCCACAGTTCCTTTCAAGGTGCACGAATTCATGCACTGGGCCCCTAGTAATGAATATTCGCCTTGAAATGGCTAATAAAATAGCACATCAAGTAAGATAAAAATTTAACCTACCATAAGTATAAATGAAATGGAAAAAATACAAAAAGAAAAGCAAAATGGCCAATTTTGCTAAACAAAAGAATCAAAAACTTCTGAATTTCAAAATTATATTTAAAAATTTGTAAAACTCCATTAGAAGGGGAAACTGTTAACACACAGGACAAAAATGGTTGCTATCCATATATAGAAAGATTTAAAAATGTAATTGCAGCCCTACTGGTTTGGCTCAGTGGATAGAGCTTCAGCCTGTGGACCAAAGGGTCCAGGGTTCAATTCCAGTCAAGGGCACATACCCAGGTTGTGGGCTCAATCCCCAATAGGGGGCATGCAGGAGGCAGCCAATCAATGATTCTAATTCTCCCTTTCCTTTCCTCTCTGAAATCAATAAGATATATCTTAAAAGTAAATAAATAAGTATGTAATTCCACAACAACTAAATATGTAATTACATGTTTAAATATGTAATTCTCTGAGCAAAAACATGGAGAAAAATAATGGAATACAAGTACAAAATAAATTTTAAAAATTCAATTCATAAGTAATAAGAAATTAAAACAGTGCATTATAAATTTTTTAACATAGATTTTAAAATAATATTCTATTCTAAGCTGTACAGGGGTGACCTGCATAGAGTTTGGAGTCAAACTCACCTAAATGCCGACAGCCTTAGTTTCCCCATCTGTAAAATGGGGGACACGATGCCTAAACCACCAGGAGATTGGGTCTGTGGATAAAATACAGCACCAGGCACACAGGCAGCAGCGCTCGGTAAATGGAAGGAGTCATCAGTCTGCCTGTCCCGAAGCCCATGAATCCGTTAGTATGAGATGGGCTTCCTTTGTTGACTAAAGACAAGGGCAGTCTTCATGAGCATCTCTTCTCTCAGAAAGCCCAGGGTCTCCTGTCCTCTCTGGGCACATGGACACACGGGGCGGAGCCTGCAGGGAGCAGAACTGAGACCTGAATTCCTTATGTTCTTTCTCCACCCCAACCAGAGGAGGCCAAGGCACACGCGGGTGGAAGGAGGAAGTCTCTGCTCCCGTGATGTCAGCTCCAGAGTGGACACAGAATTCACTCCACGTCTCCAGGTTGAACACAGGCACACCAAGGAGATACAGCAGCTTTGGGCGGTGTCAGACCACCCTAATAAGGCACGTCCTGAGCTTTTTGCTGGCGGACAGTCTTGCCTTCAGTTTGTAATATATATATATATATATATATATATATATATATATATATATATATCACCTGTGAAGTGCAATAAAACCGGGTATTTGTATTGGGGGTTGAGAGGAAACAGGAATGGACTTCTAAAGATGTGAATCAGGCTACCACATAAACTGCTAGGCTTTATTTCAGCATTGCAGCTTCATTTAAAATTGTTGTTCAACAGCCACGTACTGAGCACCTCACCTGTAGGGCACTCACTCACCGCATTGACCAACACATGCAGAGATCCAGCCTGGTGGGCCTTAGGTTTATCTTACATCCCAATTTCCCTTCTAGAAATGTAGACTTTAAAAAAAAAAAAAAAAACCCACACAAAGAAATATAGACAAAGCCTTGCTAAACAAAAGAATTCATCACAGCATTGTTTATAACAGCAAAAAAAAAAAAAAGCTGGAAATAGTAAATGAATAATTAAGTAATTATTAGGATGGGAAATCGTGAATAAGGAAATTATTAAGTCAATTATTAAGTGAAAAAAGGTAAATACACTGTGCATATACTTCAATTTTCTTTCTTTTTTTATGTTTAAAAGAAAAGGCAGAGCTCTTTACAGTGTTATCTGTGGGCTGTAGGAGTGTGGGTACCTGTTTTCTCTACCTTCCTTTGCAAGTTACTTGGCAATTTAGAAATTAGTTTTCTAAATTGCCAAGTAACTTGCAAAGTTATCAGTTTCACAATAACTATTATTTCGAGAAAGACTTATCCCTGAATACGATGAAAAAACGTTCACGATTCTTTCCTTTTACGTTGTGGGTGTGTAGAATCTCCCTAAAAAGCCCAATTTTCAAAAGCAAGTCCAAAGTATTACAAATGGTTTCCACCAACAGTGAACAGTCAAAAACCAAACGTATAAATGTTTAAACAAACCAAAAGGGCACACTCCTCGAAATGCTGAATGAAATGGAAATAGGCCAGAAATCGACAAAACAGAGAAACTTAGAGACTGCAATTAGAAGACCAACACCATTTAACGGAAGTTAACAAGGAAGGAGAAACCTCCTGGAGGAGGAGGTGGTTTTCCCAGACACAGAAGGGGCTGGTGTCGCACCTGGGAAACCCAAACCAGGATCAAGACGCACCATTTCCTGGCTAATACCACTTCAGAGAGAGAACCGCCATGCCAGAGCTCAGCACAGCCTCCTCCCTCCCCACTCTGATGGAGAAAACACAACGCTCGCTCGCTCGGGACTCACAGCCAGCGGGTCCTCGTGGCACAGCGAGGAGACCGGGACCAAACAACTGAAGTGCAACCTCGCCCGGGCACCGTCTGTGCCAGGGGCTGCGCTCGCTCGTGCACAGCGTGCTCTGCGTTTCCAGTTGGATCCTCGAGGACAGCTGCTTCCTCGTCTAGGACCCGGTCTAGGAGCAGCTGCGCCAACCGGAGGCGGCCAAGGCACACGCGAGTGGAAGGAGGAAGTCTCTGCTCCCGTGATGTCAGCTCCAGAGTGGACACAGAATTCACTCCACGTCTCCAGGTTGGACACAGGCACACCGAGGAGATATGGCAGCTCTGGACGGTGTCAGACCACCCTAATAAGGCAAGTCTTAAGCTTTTCACTGCTGGAGGGTCTCACCTTCAGTTTGTAAAAATAAATATACATACACGCAACACCTGTGAAGTGCAATAAAAAGGGGGTCTGTCTTTGTATCGGGGCTTGAGGGGAAACAGGAATGGACTTCTAACGAAGAGAAAGTTGTGGAGGGACAGAACAAGCAGCTCCACTATTACCATCAGACTTGTTAGAGAATCACAGACATTCTCCACATCTACGAAATACCCATTTGGCCACGTGCGCCTGGGGAAGCTGTACGGGGGTGGCCTGCATAGAGTTTGGAGTCAAACTCACCTAAATGCCGGCAGCCTTAGTTTCCCCATCTGTAAAATGGGGACCACCATGCCTAACCCACCAGGAGACTGGGTCTGTGGATAAAATACAGCACCAGGCACACAGGCAGCGCTCGGTAAATGGAAAGAGTCATCAGTCTGCCTGTCCCGCAGCCGATAAATCCGTTAGTGTGAGATGGGCTTCCTTTGTTGACTAAAGACAAGGGCAGTCTTCATGAGCATCTCTTCTCCCAGAAAGCCCAGGGCCTCCTGTCCTCTCTGGGCACACGGAGGCAGAGCCTGCAAGGAGCAGAACTGAGACCTGAGGAGCTGTGTGGCACCCTGGGTATACGGCTGGGAAGAGACCTGGTTTGTCACCCGCGCTCTGGTGCGGCTTTCGGCAGCAGGGTTCCACCCCGCCCCGGGAAATCTAGAGAGACCTCCGGGGTGTACAGGTCAGCAGGGCAGGGCAGCTGGGTGACTGACAGGTGATGACTCCGCACAAAGTAGCCTATGACCTTGAGCAAGTCACTTCTCGTGTCAGCTTCCTCCTTAGCGAAAGGAGTGGCTCCATCCTCTGATCCCTGAAGTCTCTTCCTGGGCTTCTGCTGGACCGTCGCCCACACGGGTGCTGCTGATGGCTCCAACAGTGAGGTTCCTAGGGACTCCTTCAAATGTGTCCCGTTCCCTTTCCAAGCCACTTGGCCGACTTTCGGCCATCCTCCCAGGAGAAGGGAGGATCTGGCGTCGCTTCCAGGGCTTGCTGTGCCCGCTCCATGCCCACCCAGGGCCGCTCATGCCACCTTTCCTTTTCTTTTCTGCCCCCAACGCGGTCAGGGGTGAGAGCCCGGGGGACTACCACGGGCTCACAGCCTGTCAGCTCGGAGACGGTTTCCAGGCCATCCTGGGTGCACGCTCAGGGTGGACAAATAAACATTTCAGAGGAGCAATCATGAATTAAACCGTTTCCTCCACAACAAAACCCGCCCCCATGCTCCTTCATAAATCATGCCTCTTAATTCCCTGCTGACGAGGCGTCAGTACACTGCATCTATTATTTTTTAAAAAAAAACACACAACCCTGAGTCCTTTCATGCCCTGACACTCGGAAATCACAATGTTTCCGCGCTCTATTGTACTGATGCCTTTGCAGAAGTCAAAGCAAGAGCTGGTTCCCTGGAAAGACCCGTGGCCAGGGCGCTTTCCAAGAGAGATTCTTTGAATGTTCTTTGTGTCCTGCTGCACTGGGGGGACATCACAGAATCCCCGCATCCGAGGGGCCCGGGGCTGCTCTGAGTAATGCAACACCGTTATAAAGCGCACCCCACAGCCCCCCCTCCCCCGGCCAGGGTCCCCCTTCAGCCTGACAATAAAGTCTACTCCCTAACATTCGACAGTCCACCTTGGCACAGCCACGCACGCATACGATTATCCCCCCCGCCTGAATTGTGCAGAGGGAAAAAAAAAAGAAAAAGGCACCTTCGGGGAGAGGAAGCCGGCAGACCCGCCTCAGACCCGGGGATAACAGGATTATTAGCTTTGCAGATCCTTAGCAAAGATCGGCCACAATCCGCCGGCGCTCTCTCCCTTTCTTTCCTCCCCGCCTTGGGCTGCTGGGCCCAGGAAGAATGGAAGAGGAGAATCTCCGGCGAGGAGGGCGAGGGAGCGGCGGAGAATAAAAGAGCCTGGGCGGGGAAAGCAGGGTTTTTGAAAACAGCAGCGATAAAGGGAGGACCGAGGGTCCCCGCGGCGGCGCTTACCTGGGGCGCACGAGGCCGGCCGGGCCAGCAGCAGCAGCAGCCAGAGGCCGGGGAGCAGCAGCCCCGGGCGGCGGCGGCGGCGGCGGCGGGCGGAAGGCCCGTGGCCGCTCGGCCCCGGGACCAGCGCGACCCCGGCGCGGGTCTGCCGGTCCATGGCCGCGCCTCGCGTCGGCGCCGCGCCCCCGGCGGAGTCCCGACCGGCGCCCGGCCCGGCCCCGCGGCGGCTCGGCGCTCTCCGGCCCGGGAGGCGGCGGCGGCGGCGGCGGCGGCGGGGACGGGGCGCCGCGCACCGGCGCGCAGGGAGGCCGGCGGGGCGGGGGCGGGCCGGGGGCCGGAACCACGGACAGGGGCCGCCAGCCGCACGCCCGCCCGCCCGCCCGCCGCGCCGCTCCGCCCCCTCCGGAGCCTCCAGCCGCTCGCTGCCCGGCAACGCGCGGCCCGGCGCGGGGCGGCGAGCACCCCCTCCCGGCCGGCCGGGCGCCTGCCTGCCTGCCTGGCTGCGGGCGGCGGGGTGCGCGGCGCGGGGGACGCGGGTCCTTCCCCCCGGACCCGCCTCCCGGGAGGGGGCGCGGGAGGCCTGGGCCGGGCCGGAGCCGGCGCCGCCCGGACCCGCGCCCCGCACCCCACCCCGGACCCCCGCCGCCGCCGCCGGGTGGCCCCGCGCGTCCCGCCCCCGGGGCGCCGGAGCGGGGGAAGGAGGCCCGCCTGGAGGGGTCGGAGCCGGAAACCTGGCGGCCCGGCGCGGCGGCCTCTCCCTCCTCCTCCTCCGGCTGCTCGATGGCGTGCGGGGCAGCAGGTGGGAGCGGGGCGCCGGCGAGGCCGGACAGCCTTCGGGGATGCCGAGGGGACAAAGCAGAGGCAGTGGAGGGGCTGGGAAAAGCGCGCCGCTCGGCCCATCCTTTCTCCAGTCTAGGGGTTCTGCCTCCTGCCCCCCACCGGGAAGCCCGCCCGCACAGCTCGCACGTAGTAGGCCCTCAGAAAGCCCCCCGTGGAACCGAATTGAGGGGGGAGCCGGAGAGAACTGCACTCATCCAGGCCCTTTTAGGGAAAGCAGCGCTCTTGGGGGGTGGAGAGAAGGTCGGGGGATGAGCAAACGTTTGGGGGTTAGGGTTCCCCAAAGGAAATGACTCAAAGTCACCAATTTTTCGAAGGAAAGTACAAGGAAAGCGAAGAAGGGAGATGGCGCTTGGTCCAAGACCTGCTATGCGCCCGGCACCTAACTCGGAGGATGGCGGCTTACAGGTCTTGCAGCGAGGAGTTGGCAGTTTTGCATCATTGCACTAGGCAGGGTGCTCAAGGTGTGAGGTGGGCACACGACCTTCCTCCCTGGGAAGCCAAGGTGGGCGGTACAAAACGTGAATCATCTGCATTGGCCAGAGGGTCCCCTAGGAGGCCCAGCCTCGCAGCTCGCCTGTCTGGGCAGCGACAGCCCCTTCTCAGAGGAAGGCGGAGGCATTCTTCTGGAAGCACCTACCTGTTCCTCCCGGGGAAGAGAACCGAGAATAAAAGTTAAGGATAACTTCTGTTGATGTTCCTAATGTGTCCTTTATTATTATGCCTCGGCATCATAAACAGTCCCTGTTCTCAGCAACTGACCTCCGACCCCCCACCATGAGCAGACAGCTTTGCAGACCTTGCCTCCAGCGCATACACCGCAGGTGAGGAACCGTGTAGAGACACTGCCTGTCTCCGGGTGTCTGCTCCCCGCTATGAGGGCCCCAGACCTGTGACCGCTTATTCACACTTTTCTTCATTCTCCAAACTCATTGTGAGGAAGAAGAAAAAAAGAAGAAGAAAAAAACTATATTTGACCACAAACCACTGCCTTGAGTGATAAATTGTCTTGTCCTGTTATATTATTTAATCTTTTATGAAATTATGCTGTGCCTCTCCAACCAAATTGATGTAAAGCTTGAAGCTGGTGTCACCCTGCTTAGGACTGCCCACAGCACCGGTAAACCCTCATTATCCACGTGTTCATCCACCTGCCCAGGAAAGAGGTCTCACCTTTCAGAGTTGGTCCCCGCCTCCAGTAAGCGTCCCCCTACACTAGAACCCAGAGTGTCAGAAAAAGAACCATCCCCCGCTTAATTCTCAGGCAGCTCAAGGAAATAAAATGTTTACCCAGCCATTAAGAAGGGATTGACATCAGTCAAATAAAAATCTCAACTTCAAGATAATAGAAAAGACTCAAGGTCATCAATTTTTCGAAGGAAAGTACGATCCCTAGGGCCCCATAGTCCCCACGCTCTGAAAGCACAAAACTAAATATTACTTCTGTTAGGATCTGGAGCATTTTTGCCTCCGTGTTTAGCAAAATGTCTCCCGGGGCTCTCACAGTCCAGCTGGGAAGTTCTGTGACTCGAAAGTCCAAGACGGATTGAGTGGTACAAGGTAGGGTGCATGTGTGTACTGCGTGTGCACATACATGCCCCTACATGTATACACACATACCTACATGCATTTGTCTGATATGAGAATGGATTGAGGTCATAGGGCATTCATACTAGTGAACACTTCTGGGCATCTACTATGACCTGTTGGCTGGGAATGTGTGTGTGTGTGAGAGAGGCAGAGGGAGATATACAAGAAGCCGTTTTAGAGATAATCTCATCTAGTTCTCATTTCATAGATAAACTAGAGGCTCTAAGCACGAAATTCATGCAAGGAGCTCTACCCCCCCCCCCCCCCGCAACCCACACAGCAGCCACCTCTGCCTTGGCCCCCACCAGCCGGGGCTTCATCTGGAAGGTCGCCCAGAAGGACGCCAGGCCTCATTAGCATATTATGCTTTTAATATTATAAACAAGCCACAGAGGTTCTCTTATTCATCTGAGGCTCAGCCCCCACCTTCCGTTGTCCAGTTAAACCACACACACCCCGTCTAGGAGAGGGGGCTTACAGTCTGGTTGGGAGAGGAGAGGATCAATCCCCCTTAGACCCACACAAAACGGGCAAGAGCCTCCCTCCAGGCCTCCTCCAACCCCACCCTCCCCACAGGGCAAGCAGTCTGAGAGGCCAAGCGGGGAACCCAGGAACCCATCTGGAACCCGGATTCCCTACCCACTTGGCCCCAGGCCCCCTTCCAGGGCCTGTGTGGTCTCCTCCTCCCCAAGGTGTGCCAACGGTGTGAGTGACTGGGGTGGCCAAGGGGCTGGTCTGCAGGGGAGTGGCGGAACTTGGGCACGCCTGTAGGGTGAGATCATGAAGCCTACAGGAGTGAGGCAAAGAACGGGGTGTGGGAGGAGACAGTAAAACAAGCCCCATCTTCCTGTGGCAACTTAGCCTCCATATTCCCGCTCAGAACGCCAAGAGTCTGAGAATTAATCTGATGATGGCTGCTCCCTGATGGCCCCAGACCTGGGGCCGCTTATTCACAAATAAGCGCTTATTCACGCTTATTCACGGATTGAGTGGTACAAGGTAGGGTGTATGTGTGCATGTGTGTACTGCGTGTGCACATACATGCCCCTACATGTATACACATACCTACATACATTTGTATGTAGTAGACAGAGAGATAAGGTAAGCTGGGATAGAATAAAGACTTGGATATCTAGCTAAAGGTCTGGACTTCATTTTGTAGGCAATGGGGTACATTAACAATTTTTTGAGATATTATTAGAACTAAGCACAAGAAGGATTACTCTATTAACAATATATAAGGTGATTTGGAGAGAAAGAAGACTGCAAGTAGACAGACCGATTTGGACAGGATCTTCACAGTGCGTCCCTAAAGTAACATTTTTTACCATCAGACAGACAGAACTTTTTAAAAATTGATAATAGCCATTTGTGCCAGAGTGTGGGGAAATAGGCATTTTTCTATTGTACTGGTAGAGGTATAACTTGGTATAGCCATTTGAGAGGACAATTTGGCCTTATATTGAAATTTAAAATTAGCACATCATCTGGTGCAAAAAATTCCACTTCAAAATATATATGTATATGTTTTTGATTTTGCTTTTGCTTCCTTCTTTCCTCTTTTTTAAAAAAATATATTTTATTGATTTTTTTACAGAGAGGAAGAGAGAGGGATAGAGAGTTAGAAACATCGATAAGAGAGAATCATCAACCAGCTGCCTCTTGCACACCCCCCACTGGGGATGTGCCCACAACCAAGGTACATGCCCTTGACTGGAATCGAACCTTGGACCTTTCAGTCCACAGGCCGACGCTCTATCCACTGAGCCAAACCAGTTTCGGCTCTTTTTTTTTTTTTTTAAGTCAGGGTCAATCCAGGTAGGTAGATTCAGTTCCATAATTCAATCGGACAAAATTTACTTTTTAAAAGTGTACAGTTCAATGAGTTTTGATAAATGTGTGAAGTCCTGTAATCACCACCATATTCAAGATATAGAACTTTTCAAAAATATATTTTATTGATTTTTTTACAGAAAGGAAGAGAGAGGGATAGAGAATTAGAAACATTGATGAGAGAGAAACATCGATCAGATGCCTCTTGCACATCCCTATGGGGATGTGCCCGCAACCAAGGTACATGCCCCCGACCAGAATCCAACGTGGGACCTTTCAGTCCGCAGGCTGACACTCTATCTACCATACTGAGCCAAAACCGGTTTTGGCAAGGTATAGAACTTTGATTTTTGCCCTAAAAAGTTCCCTTGTGCCAGCTTGCAGCCTAGCCCCTGCCCCTCCCCCAATCTTTGGCCACCACTGGTCTAATTTCTGTTTCTATAGCTTTGTCTTTCCTAGTTTCATATAAATGGAATCATACAGTACGTATCCCTTTGTGTATGGTTTCTTTTACTTAGCTGTCTTGGCTGCTAGATAATTTAATAATTTAGGGATCTATTAAAATTTCCAAAGCCCCAGGCCACACCCCAGACCAATTACTACTGCATTACAATCTCTAGGGTGGAACAAAGGCATTAGTAGTTGTCAAAGCTCCATTGATTCCAAGGTGCAGACAAGTTTGGGAACCACTAAGTCTTAGCACAATGTCTTTGAGATTCACCCAAGTTGTTGCACGTATCGGCAACCTGTTCCTTCCTATTGCTAAGTAGTATTCCATTGAATGGATATACCACAGTTTGTTTATCCACTGGGAAAAGAAATAGTGTGGAGAGAATTTGGAGAGTAAATATATGAAGAGAAATGTTCACTTTAATGAAGAGGAATATTCACTTTTTGCCCTATGTCAAGCATGTCAAACTCCCAGCCCACAACAAATATTTTTGTGGATCAGCCAATATAATGTTTTGATAAAAATTTTGTAACCTGCCAAATCCGGTTTTGCTCAGTGAATAGAGCATCAGCCTTCGGACTGAAAAGTCCGGGTTCAATTCCGGTCAAGGGCACGTACCTTGGTTGCGGGCACATCCCAAGTGAGGAGTGTGCAAGAGGCAGCTGGTTGATGTATCTCTTTCATCGATGTTTCTAACTCTCTAACCCTCTCAATTCATCTCTGTGTAAAATCAATAAAATATATTTTTTTAAAATTTTTTGTAACCTGCCCTGGCCGGTTTTGCTCAATGGATAGAGAGTCAACCTGCAGACTCAGGGGTCCCAGGTTCGATTCCAGTCAAGGGCATGTACCTTGGTTGAAGGCACATCCCCAGTAGGGGGTGTGCAGGAGGCAGCTGATCAATGTTTCTCTTTCATTGATGTTTTTAACTCTCTGTCCCTCTCCCTTACTCACTGTAAAAAAAAATCAATAATATATATATATATATATATATATATATATATATTAATTTTGTAACTTAATGTTTACCATATCCTGTAATATATAATAATGAACTACAATGTCCGCCGACTGATTATTACCGTGTTCCCCGAAAATAAGACATCCTCCGAAAATAAGACCTACTTACAGGTTTCCTTCTGAGTGAAATATAAGGCATCCCCCCGAAAATAAGGCCCCCGAGCTCTGTCTCAGAATGAAAATTAATTTACCATAAATTGGTTGCTAGGGCCGCCCAGACTGGCTTCCAGCAACCAGTGACATTACGTAGAGTCCTGACGTCACTGCTGTGTGAATAGAGAGAAATCAGCGTGGAAACTTGGTGAAACCTAAACTGCAAGAAGCTGTGACTTGGGTGAAGAATTCATGGGAGAAAATCACTGACAGTTGCATTGCAAATGCACTGGGAGCAGGCTACCTTGACAACAAGTACTCATTTAAAGACAGTGCTATTGCTAAACATGAGAGATTTGGTCCACTGATTCTGAAAGAAATGGAGTCACAAGAAATTCACCAGGAAATTCAGGAATTGGATTGTTATGATGATGTTCCAGAAGATGATGACATGATTGTCATTGAATAAATGAGTAAATTCTTGATACTGTAGGATTCACAGCTTGTCTGGTTTGTGTTGACAACTACCGTACTACCGTACCGTATACAGGTAATAAATTTCCTTTATTTTCATTTAACAATAAATGTGTACCGTATTCTTCTTCATGCAAAAATAAGACATCCCCTGAAAATAAGACCTAGCGAATCTTTGGGAACAAAAATTAATATAAGACACTCTTATTTTCGGGGAAACAGGGTATAATCATGTTGCATTCATTTCCCTTAGTGCTTTACAGGCAGGCACACTATTTTTCTCCACTAATGCTAGCAGCGAATATTTTAACAGCCGATTGCCACATCATTAGTCTTTTTTAAAATATATATATTTTTTGATTTTTTTACAGAGAGGAAGAGAGAGGGATAGAGAGTTAGAAACATCGATGAGAGAGAAACATCAATCAGCTGCCTCCTGCACACCCCCCACTGGGGATATGCCTGCAACCAAGGTACATGCCCTTGACCGGAATCGAACCTGGGACCTTTCAATCCACAGGCCGACGCTCTATCCACTGAGCCAAACTGGTTTCGGCCACATCATTAGTCTTAGACTAACTTGTTTGGTGTGCACAACAGGAACTATTTTGCTTTCAGAGAACAAGAAAAACAGGTTTCTTTGCGTTATGCTCATTAATTCGTGTAGTTATGCAGTGTCTGGTAAGTTAATGTTTAAGAAAAAATATTAATTTCTTATTAAAATGTTCTATTATTTTATGTTAAGGATTACTCATTTCATCCGTTTGTATTCAGCATGTCTCTATTAAAATAAACCTATGTTTCTATGAAATTAAAGCTTTTATTTTTTTCGGCCCACATAAATTTAAACCTTGTTTATTTGGCCCATGTTGGCATTGGAGTTTGACATGCTTGCCCTATATATTAATACATCTGATTATAATACTATTAAATCTGGTTAATACAACTGATATTTGAATTTTTAACGCAAGAACATTGTGAAAGAAAAGAGCCACATGCTAACCTGATAGGCTCAGGGAAGGCCTGCGTGGCAGTCCTGCAAACTCAGAGACCTAGGATAACCACAAAAGATGATTTGAAAATTAAATATTTTAACTACAAACAGGTTATAGTGGGTAGTCATTTCCTAGGTCGATATTTTCCCAGACAAAGATCAACTTTGATCTTCTATACTGAGCCCATTTGCCTTTTTACCTCTAAGATAACTTATCTATGAGATGTCTGGGTAACTTGTAACTTCCCTTTTTCTGGAGCCCCCGGAGCACAACCAAACGTGGTGGGCCTCAGGACAGATGCCTCAAATTCCTTCGTTATCTTGTTAATTGTTCCTGCACTCACCTAAGTATGCGTCCATCATTTTACTTTTTATCCAATCCCAGGGCTTTCCCACCGGCTTGCTTTCTCCCGCCTCCTTACTCCATCACCAATGAATTTCATGTAACCCACCTATGTCCCTCCTTTGATTGCAATGTATAAATATAGAAATGTAACCCACCATTCTTCAGAGCATTATCTCAATCCGTTGAAGTTTTTCTTCCCTGCATATGTCCACAGTTTGGCTCAAATAAACTCACAAAAATTCTTTACAGGTTTCAATGTTATTTTTTTGTTAACAACATACAAACTTTATATTTAATTTTTTAAAATAAAAACTGTGACACCCTGGCTGATTTGGCTCAGTGGATAAAGTGTCAGCCTGTGGACTGTAGTAACCCTGGTTCAATTCAGGTCAAGGGCACATACCTCGGTTACAGGCTCAATCGATCATTGGTCAGAGTATGTGCAGGAGGCAACCAATCGATACGTCTCTCTCACATCAATGTTTCTCTGTGTGTGTGTGTCTCCCCATCCCTTCTACTCTCTCTAAAAAAACCAATGGACAAAATACCCTCAGGTGAGGATTAACCAAAAATAATAATAATAAATAAAAATAAAAACTGTGGGGGCCCTGGCCAGGTGTGCAGGAGACAGCTGATCGATGTTTCTCTCTTATAGATGTTTCTGACTCTCTGTCCCTCTCCCTTCCTCTCTGTAAAAAATCAATAAAATATATATATTTTTAAAAGACTAAAAATTCCTGTAGGCAGAAGAGAAGGTGTCTAACGACAACGAAAAACTAAAATGCAAGGGAGGGATAATAGTTAGAATAAATTCTCGGAGCTAAGAGGAACTGGGATCGAGAGTAATGTGTCATTCCTTTGAAAAGCCAGAGCCATGCCAAAACTGGTTTGGCTCAGTGGAAAGAGTGTCGGCCTGCGGACTGAAGGGTACCAGGTTCGATTCCGGTCAAGGGCATGTACAGTGGTTGTGGGCATATCTCCGGTGGGGGGTGTGCAAGAAGCAGCTGGTAGATGTTTTTCTCTCATAGACGTTTCTAGCTCTCTAGCTCTCTCCCTTCCTCTCTGTAAAATATCAATAAAATGTATATATATATTTTTTTTTAAAAAAAAGGACATGTACCTTGGTTGCGGGCATATCCCCAGTGGGGGGTGTGCAGGAGGCAGCTGGTCAATGACTCTCTCTCATCGATGTTTCTAACTCTCTCTCTCTCTCCCTTCCTCTCTGTAAAAAAATCAATAAAATATATTTAATAATAATAAAAAAAAAGCCAGAGCCAGCAACACAATGTCCAGGGCAGGGAGAGCGGCTTAATGACATTATGTTACAGCCACAAGAGAGAATGTTATGCCTCCGTTACAGTAACTGGAAAAACACAGGGCGTGTTCGGGTTATAATGTTAAGCGGGGGACAAAGACTAAATATAAAATGGTTTATGAGCTGATATAAAACAATACGTATGACTGGAAAGGAATTGTGCAATACTTAAAAATGTCGTATTAAGATAATGGGATTGTTACCGAAGGGGGCCTGGCCCTGCACGGGTGGGTCTGCCTAGAGCTGGCTGGTAGTGTGTGGGCTCTTGGCTTCGTGCAGGAAAAATTTCTCAGCACGAGTCCAGGTGAGTTTTAGAGGACGTTTATTAAAGCTGGGGAGGACGAGACAAGCAGGTCAGGGCAGATGAGCCTAGATGGGCTGCTTTGGCTCACAGAGAAGTGAGAGAAAAAGGGGCTTTGCAGGCAGGTTCAGGGGGTTTGCCTGAGATGACCTGCCACTGCCCGTAGCTGCCCTGGTGCAAGCGTTGGAGGGAGGCCCCTCAGAGCTTAGGAGATACATGCCTGTGAGCAAGGAAGTGGGGAGGTGCGTGCATGCACGCATGTTCTTGGGAGAGAGCGCATGCCCTGGGACCTTCATTTCAGAGGGGTTTTAAAAGCTGGGTGTTTAGGTCTCAGGGGAGGACCGATAGAATATTCATCAGCTTTATGCTGGTGTACTAAAATGAGATTTATTCTCTTAACTTCATCTGTCCCTGGGTGTGGTTGGCAAATGGCACTAATTGGATTTCTGTTATCCGTCTCCCGGAGTCGGGTGATGTAAGCTACTTACCCTCTGGTTGGAGGGCCGAGGCGCCAGCCATTCACTCTAAGCGCCCCTGGTTTAGGGAAGATGGGGTGGACCTGGTGGCTGCACACTGCTGCTTCCCTCTCTGTCTCAGTTTCCCTCTTCTGCTTGTCCGGGGTTACTGGTTCGGGTTTGGCTGTATTTATTCCCATGCTGGCCTGTTTCAGGCTTGTGAGCATTCTGTCCTTTACTGTTGTTGCTATCTCTGTCTTTTCCATTAGAAAATGCCTAGTGCCAAAACCGGTTTGGCTCAGTGGTAGAGCGTCGGTCTGCAGACTGAAAGGTCCCAGGTTCGATTCCGGTCAAGGGCATGTACATTGGTTGCGGGCACATCCCCAGTAGGGGGCGTGCAGGAGGCGGCTGGTCGATGTTTCTCTCTCATCGACGTTTCTAGCTCTCTATCCCTCTCCCTTCCTCTCTGTGGAAAATCAATAAAATATATTTAAAAAAAAAAAGAAAAGAAAAAGAAAATGCCTAGAAGGCAGTGTCTTTCCTCCCAGAGAAGAAAGTCAGATGATGATGGGTCAAGATGGAGACGTTAGATGGACTCTCTCTACATGATTTCTCCCTCAGCACAGTTCAACAGCAGGGTTTGGTCTATAAACATGAAAATAAAATAAAAAATTTAAAAAAGGAAACAAATCAGACTGAGCAATAGGAGGCAGGGAGGTTTCACAGACTGCGTGAGGCTTAAGTGGGGTCTTAGACAATGGGAACCAGGGGTACATTTGTTAAGGGAAGGAAAAAGCAGTGCCGACGAGAGGGTACCGCAGAGAAATGAAAGGCAGGAAGGCAGGTTAGAACATTGAAAAGGCCAGAAGGTGGAAATGAACAGAATGTGCCCCTTGCCTAATATGAGAAACACTACTTATAAGGAATTGGGGGACAACAGACCAAACAGGAGGCTACGGCCAAACTGCAACAAGCAAAGCGTGTAGACCCGCCATGGTCTAAGCCAGTGTTTCCCAAAGTGTGGTACGTGTACCCCCAGGGGTACGGGAAGAGTTTGGTAGGGGTACGCGTTGCACCGTGCTTAGCTACATCTAATTCTATGTTCTCATGAGTCAAGTCAAGACAGTCTTGTGAGGCGTGAGATGGTCCGGTGTGCAAATAAATGTTATTTATGATATAACTTTTATTTATATTTTACTATGAATAATTTTATTTTTTATTTATTATTATTTTGTGTATGTACCAAAAAAAGAAAAAATAAATATATTTTGATTGTTATTAAAATACATCCTTTTTTTTGATGAGGGGTACTCAGCATTGCGAAAATTATAGTCAAAAGTTTGGGAAACACTGGTCTAAAAGAAATGAGTTTAACTCAATCCCAAGGAAGGCCTCCTGCTTATCAAAGGGGAAGCCAGTGGCGAGAGAGACAGCCTCCACGTGCCATGACCGCAGATACGATGTTTAAAACCAAGATCCTTGTCTTGGATGGAACGGGCTGGAAGTGTCTGCCCCTCTTGCACGGAGTCGTAATGATACAGGCAAAGACGAATGTTCTTAAGGCAGGCCCAGGCCTCTTCTCTCCGTCTGCTGTGCTTTTCTGTAGGTGTTTCTCTCTTTCCGAATCCAGCATGGAAAAGGAGCGGGTCGGGTTCCTGAGCAGAGGAGCTGGGGATTGAGAAATAAAAGAAAGAGACTAGACACGAAGATAGAAGGAAGAAGCTGGGAGCCGGATGGGACTGCCATCCTCTCAGATGGAGGGACTGGGACCCAGAGCCGAGGCAGAGTTGTTTATTTATATTCCGAATACCAGCGTGTTTTCACCAAAAACTTAGGATCAAAGGAGCGTGGGTGGGCCCAGGTCCTATTCATTCCCTCATTCCTGGTGCTAGACTGGATTTACATATCAAAGCCCGCTCCGGGACACCTGGGCTGGAATGAAGGCCAAGCTGATAACACTCTGACCTTTGTGGCAAAGCGTGTTCCCAGGGCGTGTCTTTGTCACTTTGGTTTCAGCTGACAATAATTTTTAAAAAATATTTTTTATTGATATTTTAAAGAGAGGAAGGGAGAGAGATAGAGAGCTAGAAATGTCAATGAGAGAGAAACATCGACCAGCTGCCTCCTGCACACCTGCTACTGGGGACGTGCCTGCAACCAAGGTACATGCCCTTGACCGGAATCGAACCCGGGACCCTTCAGTCCGCAGATGGACGCTCCACCACTGAGCCAAACCGGCTTCGGCTCAGCTGACAATAATTTAAAGAATGCCAATATGCCTTCCCAGGCGCTGTCTACACGTCTCCTCACTCCTTTCCCTCAAACTCCAACCCCCCAACGAACAAGTTGCCACAGACCAGCTGGCTCAGCCCCCTGCCCACACCCTCCACGGTCAGTTCTCGCTGGAGCCCAGAGCCCCGGGCCGCGCTCCGGAGGCATGCCAAAAATCCCCAGCAGAATCACGGCAACAGTTGGTGAACGCCGTTTTTAGAATCCCCCTCATTCTTTGGCACTCGGCTCACTCCAGCTCGCATATGACTGTGTTCTGAAGCTCATCCGCGCTGGCTCAGGCTCAGAACGAGAATGATGACAGTCATCTAGCGCACGCTGCCATCGGCTTGGGTCAATTACAGGAATAAACACAGCCGCGCCCACACGAACTACACAGCTTCCCTTGCTTCTCTAGAAAACTCCGTGCCCACTCAGATTCCTGGATCGACAGGACACCCTTCCTGGGGGAGCTCGCTGCTCTGGAGGCTCCCGTTGCTGTGGGCAGGGCATCGCTGCTCTGGAAAGCCTTCCCTGACCTCCCCGAGCTGAGGGTGTGGCCCTTCCTTTGAGCCCCCATCCGGCCCACATGGAATAAAACTCCACGTGTCGGAAGTTCTTCAGGAGCAGAGACCCCCTTGTCTTCATCTGTGTTATTCTCCGGTGCCCAGTATTTGGCAGGCTGTAGGGCTCAATTCATGCTTGTGGAATGAATGAATGAATGAATGAATGAAGTACAAGAACTAAGCCCTAAGTCACTCTCGTCCCTCACGTCACTTCTCCCTGGTCCTCAATTAATATAATTAACCTAATGAATCAATTAGGGGAGCATGAGTGTGTCCACATATATTTGGCACCAGAGCCAGGAGGGATGCAGCGTCTACTTAACCATCCTTACGCGGACAGAGTAACTTTTTGTACTTCGAAGCATGTCAAGAAACGCCGGCACAGCCCGGATGGCTCAGGGGTTGAGCATCCACCCATGAACCAAGCGTTTTATTGCCCGTCAGGGCACATGCTGGGGATCCAGGCTTGCTCCACAGCAGGGGACTGCAGGAGGCAGCCAATTGATATCTCAATCTCTCTATTTCTCTCCCTTCCCCTCTCTCTAAAATAAATGAAAACGTATTTTTTTAAAAAGAAAGAAATGTTGCCGAAACCGGTTTGGCTCAGTGGTAGAGCGTTGGTCTGCGGACTGAAAGGTCCCAGGTTCGATTCTGGTCAAGGCCATGTGCATTGGTTACGGGCACATCCCCGTTAGGGGGTGTGCAAGAGGCAGCTGATCGGTGTTTCTCTCTCATCGATGTTTCTAGCTCTCTCTCTCTTCCTCTCTGTAAAAAAATCAATAAAATATATTAAAAAAGGAATGCTGGACTCCTCTGCTCTACGCCATGAAACACCAGCTGCAGACTGTACATGAAAGACATACCTGGCAGTAACTTGGCCTTGGACAGCATTTGGTAAGCGACTGTAATTGGCACCACCAAGTGTTTGCTCAGCTCGGCGAAGGCTCTCACAGAAATAGAGGAAGAACACGATCTCTGCCCTTTAGGAAAGGTCAGTCTCCAAACAATAAAATAGGCTTACAGAATCGGAATTTCATAGGCTCTGGATGAAAGTCGGGAGAAGCTGGATGATGAAATGATCTGCCCACAAACAACTCCGGTGGCACACCTGTTCTATAAATCCGTATTGTCCAGTGAAGTAGCCACGAGCCACAAATGGCTATGAGCACCCAAACTGTGGCTCGTGTGACTGATGAGCTCAATTTTTAATGACATTAAATTTTACTTAAAGTTAAAAATCCACGCGTGGCAAGTGGCCACCTTAATGGACAGCACAGTCCTAGACCACACACACACACACACACACACACACACACACACAATCTAATGGCCACTATGTGGTAAACTAAGTATAGACAATGTTGACTTGTACCGCACTATTCAGATCCCCTCAGAAATCCTGATCACGGTCCCTGGGAGGCCCTGCTATTTATGGCAAAAACAGCTTTCGGAACCTCAGTTTCTTTGTCTGTACCTGAGTTCTCCCACCATCCTCAACACTATGTCCCTGTAACCTTCTGAGAATCCACCTGAAATTCTAGGTTTGGGTGTGAGGGGTTGTCTGCCAGAGACTCAGTCCAGAATCAAACTCAGTAACCGTCACCCATGACCACAGAAGTCTGAGGAAGTCCTATGTGGAGAAAGATTAGCTATTAGGTTAATTTTTTAAAAAAGACATCTGCAACCGAAACCGGTTTGGCTCAGTGGATAGAGCGTCGGCCTGCAGACTGAAGGATCCCAGGTTTGATTCCGGTCAAGGGCATGTACCTTGGTTGCGGGCACAACCCCAGTGGGGGGTGTGCAGGAGGCAGCTGATCGATGTTTCTCTCTCATCGATGTTTCTGGCTCTCTATCTCTCTCCCTTCTTCTCTGTAAAAAAAAAAAAAAAAAAAAAAAAAAATCAATAAAATATAAATTTTAAAAAAAGAAAAGAAAAAGACATCTGCAGATCAAACATGTATAGTAAAAACAATACGTAAAAACAAAACTTTGAATCCCCAATATCCTTCAAATAAAAACCATTGCTCAGCACGTCCTGCAAAGGTTCTCAGACGCCTGCAGGGAAGTTCAGCCACTGGGACCACCCTTCCAGGTTTCCCCAGGCCTTTTGCCTCGCCCACTCACCCTTCAGCTGCTGGGCCCCTCCTCACTCAGCCTTCGCTGACTGCCCTGTCCCCTTCGAGGTAAGTCAGTACGTTAGTCTCTTCTCCTTGGCACTTACTACGTATTTAATTTGGGGTTTGGTTTCATGTATATGTTTACCATGAGGACAGAGACCGTTATTTCTTGTTTACAGACGGGTATTCACACAGTGGTTAACTGCTTAGCCAGGGGTGGGCAAACTTTTTGACTCGAGGGCTACAATGGGTTCTTAAACTGGACCGGAGGGCCAGAACAAAAGCAACCCGACCATGCTGGCACTCTCATCTTGGGCTGCTGGTGAAGGAGCAGAGGGGAGAGCAAGAGAACCCTCTGCTCTTTCTGCTCCTCGGGCCAGATAGAACAGCCGAACGGGCCGGATCCGGTCCATGAGCCGTAGTTTGCCCACGGCTGGCTTAGACTCTCAGGCCAAGACTCTCTGTATTTTTGTCACAGCTCCACCGCTCATTAGCCATGACATATTAGCCCCCACCCTGAGCCGGAGAGTCCTCATCCATTAAATGGACCAACAGTAATCGTCACCACCTCGTTTTGTAAGGATTGAGTGAGTTGGTATACATAAAGCATGTGGAGAAGAGCCAGACTCCCAGCAAGTTCCATGTTCGGTGTTAGCCATTGCTATCCTTTGCCACTGAATGGTCAATGCTGGTACAGAACCAGGCACATGGTAGGTTCTCAGTAAATACTTACTAAACAAATGGTTGGATTTCCATCAGGTTACTATAGAAATGTTCTCATCTTTTTCTTTCCAACCACTTTTTGCTATCTTAAAGCAATCACAATAATCTCTAAAAATATTCTACATAATTATGATGGTAACCAGTTAGTTAATTTATAATGTGATGTTGACGTTTGCTTTTAATGACACCAAATTAATGAAGTATCTACCCACTTTTAGCTCCCGAGTCTTATAAATATTACACAATGTCTTCGCTGTGTTTAGTCTTCTGATATTCACCATTCGTTTTGTTGACTTGCTGTAATCCATTCAGAAATCTCTTTGTTATCAGCTAGTCTTATGTTTGGAGGTAAGTTCTACTCAGTCGTGGTGTGTTTGAGAACACTGGGTTTAGAGGAAGACAGACCTGACTTTGAATATTGTTTCACCTTAAAAAAAAAATATATATATATATATATATATATATATATATATATATATATATGTTTTTATTGATTTCAGAGAGGAAGGGTGAGGGAGAGAGAAATGGGAATAACAATGATGAGAGAGAATCATTGATCAGCTGCCTCCTACATGGCCCCACTGGCAATCCAGCCCAAAACCCGGGCATGTGCCCTTGACCAGAATTGAACCCAGGTCCCTTCAGTCCACAGGCACTCCATCCACAGAGCCAAACCAGCTAGGGCTGTTTCACCTTTTAATAACCATGAGATTTGGGGCATGATTTCCTAGAAATGGAAATGTCAATACCTACTTCATAATGTAATATGAAAACAATTGAAGCAGATAAGTCACTCAGCAATGTGATTTGCATCTAATTGTGAACAATGGTCATTACTATTGCTCAATTCTTTGGCAGAATTGTATTTAAGAATTTTTCTACACACGAAATTGGCTTCCAATATAATTTTTAAAGAAATTTTCCTTCTTAGTGTTAAGACTAGAACCTATTTACCTCATGGAGTTAATTTGGAATCATGTCTTATTTCTCATTTTCCTAAGAAGAATTTTAATTTCTTATTATGCATTGCAAGAAAAGCAAAATATTCAGAGAAGCCAAGTTATAAATATTAAAATTATCTGTAATCTCACACCTCAAAAAAACCCACTGTTATCATTAGACCATATGCTCTTCCAAATACTTTAAATGCATAAATGCGCATACACACACACACACACACACACAAAACACTGATAGAAAACTGGGATCTATATATACACAACATTTTTGTTTCATTCAACAATGTATATAAACATCTTTTCAACTTAATATTTTCAAAACATCATTTTTAAAAATATATATTTTATTGATTTATTTACAGAGAACAGAGGATAGAGAGTTAGAAACATCGATGAGAGAGAAACATTGACCAGCTGCCTCTTGCTCAGCCCCTACTGGGGATGCACCCGCAACCAAGGTACATGCCCTTGACAGGAGCCGAACTGGGGACCTTTCAGTCTGCAGGCTGACGCTCTATCCACTGAGCCAAACCGGTTTTGGCTCAAAACATCATTTTTAATAGTGGCATTGTATTCCAAGATATTAACCTAGCCTAAGTTGTTCAGCAAATTCCCTAATGTGGGACAATTGGATGGTTCCCAATATTTTACTATTATAAGCAATGCTACATCAAACATGGGGCTATCTATGTTTACTAGCCCTTGGTCCTTGCTTTGCCTTTACCCACCATGCTGTTTGCTCCAGGAAACTGACCTTTGCAAGAATCAATCATTGGCCTTCTACCCTCTCCGCTTCCTGTGGGTTGGCCAGTGGGGAAGGCACCAGCAAGAAATCAGATAATGGGAAAAGAAAGGGGCAAGAGTATTTATTCCCCCGGGTCCCTTCCTGAAGCACTGCTAATTGGCTAAGTCCTTGAACATGAGACCTTACACGCATCTGGTAGGAGGTTCTCTCCTATGGCTACTCTCCCTGGGTTCATGTATTAGCCACCCCCTTGTACCTTTATGCTTAGGATGACATGGTGTCCCCATCACTGCTGATTTTTAAAAATATATATTTATTTTTTAAATATATTTTATTAATTTTTTACAGGAAAGAGAGGGACAGAGCTAGAAACATCAATGAGAGAGAAAAATCGATCAGCTGCCTCTTGCACACCCCCTACTGGGGACATGCCCATAACCAAGGTACATGCCCTTGACTGGAATCGAACCCGGGACCTTTCAGTCCACAGGCCAACGCTCTATCCAATGTGCCAAACCGGTTTTGGCATCATCACTGCTAATTTAACGCTCTGCCATTCTTTGGTTTCCCTTAACCCTGCTCAGGCCTCTATAAGTAGTCCTTCCTTAAATTCTCCATACTTACCCAGTAGGTGTGCCATCTATTTCTTGCCAGGACCCTAACAAATATGAACAGCTTTGTGGGTAAATTCCTCTGCCCAACTTTTATTATCATACAATAAATTTCTAAAACTAGAATCATTCAGTCAAAGTGCATGCTTATTTTTTAGACCTTTCATAATAATGTCAACTTCCTCCAGCAGCACATGGGAATCAGTCTATGGGCTGACTGTTCAAGTGGATATTACTTTTGAATATCAGGCTCAGTTTATTTTTTATTTCCAGTGCAAGGAAATACTCTTCTATTACAACCCTGATTAAGCTTCTAGTCTAGTACTTCTTCAGAAATTTCTATTTTGAAAAACAATAGTCTTTGCCCTAACCGGTTTGGCTCAGTGGATAGAGCATCGGCCTGCAGACTGAAAGGTCCCAGGTTCGATTCCGGTCAAGGGCATGTACCTTAGTTGTGGGCATATTCCCAGTGGGCGGTGTGCAAGAGGCAGCTGATTGATGTTTCTAACTCCTTCTCCCTCTCCCTTCCTCTCTGTAAAAAAAAATCAATAAAATATTTTTTTTAAATAATAAACAATAAAGTCTTTCTAAAAATGTAGTTCTACATATTTTTGTTCAACAAAAATTTTAACTCCTACACCTGAGGATATTTTTTCCATTGATTTCTAGAGAGAGTGGAAGGGAGAAAGAAGGAGGGGAGAAAGAGATAGAAACATCAACATAAGAGACGCACTGAGTGGTTGCCTCCCATATGCACCCCTATTGGGAATGCCCTTGACCAGGAATTGAACCCGAGACCCTTTGGTCTGCAGGTAGATGCTCTACCCACTGAGAGCAAAACCAGCCAGGAAGCTGAAGTCTTTTTAAAAGAAAGTGTTTACTGGCCCATTGCCAGCAAAAAGACGGTCTTGGGGCATCAAGGCTAAACCACCAGCAGCAGCAAGGCTAACAGGAAAGATAGACGTTTCCTTAGTCCTGGAGTTTTGCAAAAGTTTTTGTACATCAAGTAGGGGTAGAAAGATAGAAGCCAGTCTGAGAGGATTTCTATCAGCGACAGACGAACGGGCGGATGGGAGCAGGTGAGGTGAGGCTAGTCCTGGCAGAGGTGCCGCAGGGCCAGTGAACGAGAAGCGGAGGCGCCTGGGGTTCGGTGGGTGCCTGGCTCTCCTCTTCTTTTAGATGGTCTCAGAAATGGCCCCGTGGGATTTAATTAGATCGTCTAGAAATAGCCACATTGGAAATTAATTTAATAATGCCAATGCACACTAAGGAGTGCTAGCAGTCTTTTGGTTGTTTTTAAATATATATTTTATTGATTTCAGAGAGGGATAGGGAGATAGAAACATCAATGATGAGAGAATCATTGATCAGCTGCCTCCTGCACGCCCCCTACTGGGGATCAAGCCCGAAACCCGGGCATGTGCCGTTGACCAGAATCGAACCTAGGACCCTTCAGTCCTCAGGCTGAAGCTCTATCCACTGAGCCAAACCGGCTAGGCCTGAGCAGTCTTTTATTGTCTGTGCACTGCAATTGTTAACTGAATAAACCCCTTTTTCCATTTCTTCCTTCCACCCTCTGGCCTGCTGTAACTTAGGACATCTCAGAATTTTCTTCTTGTCACTTTTAACAAACAAAATATATATATATATTTAAAAGCATATATAAAAAGTATCTACCTATCCCTTTAGAAAAACAATCCCACGGGAAGGCTACAAAGAGCATCTGTCATTGCTCACAGATATACAGGCCACCGGGGCAGCTCCCTCCCTGGTCTTGGATGGGCTCACTCACGTATTGGTGGTCATTGCCGGGCCAACAGGCAGCCCTGCTAATCGTGGCTGAGCTCTCACTGGTTTGGGGGACAGCAGGCTAGAGGCTGGGGCAGCTGGGCGCTCCTCGGGGTCACCCCATCCAGCAGCAGGCTAGTCTGGGTTTCTTCAGAGGGGGTTCCATGAGAATGAATGGCCGTGTCCAAGGCCTCCGGAATCCTAGATGTGGAACCATCGCTGCTTCTGCATTCTGTTCCTCAACACAAGGCACGTGGCCTGCCCAGATTCGAGGGGTGGGGAAAGAAACTCCCTCTTGATGGGAGGAGTTACAAAGTCACATGGCAAAGGACATCGACATAGGGAGGGACAGAGTATTGGGCCATTTTAAAAAATATATATATTTTATTGATTTTTCACAGAGAGGAAGAGAGAAGGATAGAGAGTTAGAAACTTCGCTGAGAGAGAATCATAGATCAGCTGCCTCCTACACACCCCCTGCTGGGGATGTGCCCTCAACCAAGGCACATGCCCTTGACTGGAATCGAATCCGGGACCTTTCAGTCCGCAGGACGATGCTCTTTCAGTCCGCAGGACGATGCTCTTTCAGTCCGCAGGACGATGCTCTTTCAGTCCACAGGACAATGCTCTATCCGCTGAGCCAAACCTGTTTCGGAGTATTGGGCCATTTTTACAACCAATATACCACTGTAGTTGCCATATGCAGCGTTGGCACAATACCTGTTAAATATTATTATTATGAATGACCAGGAAACAAACCCATAGCCAAGTGACCACCAGTATATCACCAAGTACCGGATTTGGGTGGATGACTAATGCCAACTCCTGCCTGTGAAGGACGAAATGTGTTTGAAATACTGTATCAACCATGTTTTTTAGTTTCTGTACCTGAGATTTTGATTGCTGGGGCCTTGCAGACTAGAGAGGGCTTGCCCCTCCCAGGGTTAGAGGATTCCTAAAACTCCTAGAGATAGAAAACAACGTCCTCTCCTCCTGGCCCCGCGCTCTCTCCTTTGCTTGGTACGCAAGCGAACTAACCCAGGGCCCCTGTCCCCCCCCCCCCCCCGCCTGCTTTGCTTGCTGTCAGAGTTCTGCTGCCCCGTCATCTCAGAGCTAAGCATCAGACAATTAGAGGCAACCTCTGCACCCTAGAGCCCCATGTCATTTCCAAACTAACCAACCCTAAACCTGCTTAACCTACTCATCCACTCCAGTGTCTCTCTCTTCCTCTCTTCCTCCTTCTCTCCCCCTTTCTCCACCTCTGCCCTGGGACTGGCCTTGGTGTTCTCTCTTCGGCCTCTGCGTGGTGTGATTGCCCCTCCTCTCTGGAACTGTGAGCAATACACTGTCTTTTCTCCTGATCTGTTGGCCTCGGCATACCTGAATGAAAGCAAAATCTACATTTTAAAACAGACACTGCTTGCCTTGGATGTAGGAACGGTAGCATGGCTGTATGACCCATGGGCAGAGTCAAGACTGACAGGAAAAACCACTCACAGGAGTTCACCAGCGCTCACTCATTTGAATAAAGGTCAGAAGCCAAAGGTCAGGAATGAAGCCCAGGATCCAGAATCTGTGTTGGCAGCAGGAGACAGTAACATGGATTTAGTTGTCAGGCAGTTGGGTTTATTCTGGCTAATAGCTTCCTTCTCACCTGAAACTTCTTAAAATTGGGCATAGAGACATCTGGTCAACATAGAGACAAAAAATGGGAAGGCGGCTGGACTTGGGGTGGAAAGCACCTGATACAATACACCGGCGATTTTCAGCCTTTTCCATCGCATGGCATGCATAAACTAATTACCAAAATTCTGCAGCACACCAAAATATATATAGGTATAATTTTGATTCACTCACACCAGATGGCTATTGTTGTATTGGCTGCTGTCATTTTTTTTTTTATAGATTTTTTTTTTACAGAGAGGGAGAGGGATAGAGTTAGAAACATCGATGAGAGAGAATCATCGACCAGCTGCCTCTTGCACACCCCCTACTGGGGATGTGCCCGCAACCAAGGTACATGCCCTTGACTGGAATCGAACCTGGGACCTTTCAGTCCACAGGCCGACGCACTATCCATTCAGCCAAACCGGTTTCGGCTGCTGTCGTTTTTTAATCTGATAATCTAAGAGACAAGACATCAGTGTCCCTAACTAAATAGTCAGGTATGGCATGTTTTAAACACTCGTGTGGCACACTGGTTGAATATCACTGCAATATACAGATGATGTATTATAGAATTGTATACCTGAAACCTAGATGATCTTATTAACCAGTGCACCCCAATAAATTCAGTTAAATAAAAATGAGTAATAAATCATATCCAATTTAGAAGGGAGGAAGCCTTCATTCATGAGTGTACTATTGTATCCTTCTAATAAACATTCTTATTCTTTGTGTTGGTTTAAAATCTATAATAATAAAAGCATAATATGTGAATTAGACCAGACGGCCAAACACCCTTTCAGATGACCTTCCAAATGAAGCTGGGGGTACGAGAGCTGAGCCCCTTGCACGAACTTCATGCATCGGGCCTCTATTAAATATATAAATAAATATGTAATTGGGGGAAAAACATAGAGCCAAAAAAATGAAGGAGTTGACAGGTGAGCAAAGTTGTGAGCCGATAGTTTTTTAGCTTACTGGGAGTGAGGATCAGAGAATCCAGAGGGTGGGGAGGATATAGACAAGGAAGAAAGATGCTCAAACTCTCTATATAATGCATTAGAAAGATGAGAGATGTCCATATATATTAGTTTATACATGAGAGAGATGTCCATATATATTAGTTTATATATGTCATATAAAACATACTACATATATTTATATGATATATACTTAGACATTCCTAACTCCCCAAATAATTTACATTGTGATTAAAATTACAGAAAAATTTATTGATGGTTCTACCAACAACAAACACCTCTAATGCACTTACATATTTGTTTACAGATCAACAGCAGCTTGACAGGGAGGCCATGGAGCCAAAAAAGTAAAACTTAACATATTCCATCCACCACCAATCCTCCAAGATCAGGTAAGAATAGAGACATTTCCGAATAGCAGAAAATGGACTTTGGTTGTCCTCACCTCCAGCTTGTAGTCAGTTTTGATGTATCTAATGATGGGAGGTAGAGAAATAAGCTCTGACCTCTACATGAGCCCAATACCCAGATGCTTGTATGCCAAACCCTGTTTTGTCTTATTGCAGAAGATTGGGTAGCAGATACAAGCCTTTCAGATGTCAAAGATACAGATTTTATAGGGAAAATATAAATCTCTTCTCAGAGACAAAAAAAAAAAAAAAAAGGAAACAGTGCTTACAAATTCAGTTGTCTTAATTTGGCCTCCTCCCAGTCATGTCTCGGGGTGGGTGGGGGTCCCCTGGGGTATAACCCACGCTGGTTGGAATCCCTCCCCTTGTAAGGGTTGATCTCACTTAGTACAGATCCTGGAGCTGAAATAGCAGTCCTCATGTTAGTTGACAGTTGACAGTTTCCCAATGGGAAAAGCATAAAAGGTTTTGTTATTCCCCAACCCCCAAGTGGAATGAGTGGCAAGAGATGGACAGACCAACCCTCTCATCCGGAGAGCCTGTGAGAGCAGAAGTACACCCTCTGAAATTCAGCCAACGCGTTCCTGCTTCCACAGAACGATGGGCAGGGCCAGGTGGACCGGGATGCAAACCCTCGGGGACAAGGTGGCTGGAAGCCCATGGAAGGGGACACCCCCCTCCATAAACTGAATGGCAGTGGCTGCTGCACAGGGAGGTTCGGGGCAGAGCTGGCGACCACAGCAGGGACCAGAAGGGACTGTGCACAGGTCTGTGATGAAGTCCTTTTGCTGTAAACCTTTGACATCCAGCGGTTACAGGTGAGGGTGTCTCAAGACCTCGGCCTAGCCTCAACGACGGTGCTTGGTGAGTCTTGGTTCTGGCGGTACCAAATGAGGAAGCCAAAGTTCTCAAGCTGCTGCATACTCTGACAAGGAAAATCTATTTTTGTCTTCCGATCTACATGTATGACCTAAGTCAGGTAAATACACCTGGTTTACGTTTATCATTTTTATGCAGTCTGTTATGCACTGTGGTTTCAAATGTGCAATAATTTGTACAATGGTTTATTCCCAAGTATGCCTTAAGCAGAACAAATGTGTTTTTCTACATAGTTCCTTGCCTTAATAAATATGTAATATAAATTTAAGCAAACTTCTATTTTGTATATTTGTAAACTACAAAGTGAAAATGAACATTTTGTGGAGTTTGTATTTTGCATACTCAAGGTGAGAGAATTAAGTTTTAAATAAACCTATAATATTTTATCTGGGGAAAAAAAAAAGACCTTGGCCTGCCATCTGTCCGCTGTCGCTGCCCTATTGTCTTAGAGGCAAAACGAGGCCCAGAGGCATGGAGTGGCATCAGCCATCAAATTATGGCTTTCCATAGGGCATGTCTGTGTCAGGGTGGATTGCCCGTGGTGGTTTACAAGCAGCATCAATTGCCTCATTGGATGAATCATAAGCAGTATCCGTTGCCACAGCTTTTCCTTCCCGGATAAAGGCAAAGGGACTCACACACACACCCTCCCAGACTTTGCTGATTCAATCAGGGATTATAAATGCTACACAATGAATCAACCGATTCCCTCAACCCAGCTTCACAGGAAGCCACTGTTGGGGAAAAGGGGCAGCAGGAAGAGCACCTGTGGCGGGGTGACCAGTTGGCCCGCTGTGCCCGACACTGTTCAGGGACACCGCTCCGTCCTGGGCACACAGGGACAGTTGGTTCACCGTAGCCGACGCCACGCCCGAGCCTGAACGATTTAGCCACTCCGCCCACATCCAAGCCCTTCCTGGCCCAGGGGCTGTGCTGGTCTGGGTCCCTCCAGCCGCTGGCCAGAACGAGGACTCTGCAGTAACGTGGTTTGCCTCCACTGTCACTGCCTCATGTTGTCAGTGTTGAGCACAGCTCAGCTGAAGCCGTAAATGTATGCCAACATAAGAAACTCGATAGCATTCTTTTTTAAATATATATTTTATTGATTTCTTAGAGAGGAAGAGAGAGGGATAGAGAGATAGAAACATCGATGAGAGAGAATCATCGATCAGCTGCCTCTTGCACACTCCCCACTGGGGATGTGCCCGCAACCAAGGTACATGCCCTTGACCGGAATCGAACCTGGGACCTTTCAGTCCGAAGGCTGATGCTCTATCCAGAGCCAAACCGGTTTCGGCCTCTATAGCATTCTTAAAGGGACGCCCCCCCCCCCACATGCCCACAGCAGCACAAGGAAGACCGCCTGTCTGAGCTGCCCCCCTGTGGGTGACTGTATTACAGAGTTAATGATATTAACCTCGGCCTCCTGGAGGCGCATTATCACCTTTGTCCACTGACATTGGGCTTGGCCCTGGGACCTGCCATACCTCTCCATGTAGGATTGTATGTTCCAGCCCTGCTGTGCACAGGACGGCCACGTGACCCACGCAATGAGAGCAGATAGACCCTCACTGTAAGAGCCAGCTGGAGGTTTCTTCCTGCCAGGACACCAGCACTGGTCCCGACGGGGGCTACTCTGCCAAAATGGGTCCCCAAGTGAAAGGACATGGAGCGTAACTGAAACTGACCACGATGAGCACAAGGGAGAAGTAAATCGTAATTTGCTGTCATGAGATTTAATGGTTGTTTGCTAATGCGGCCTAACCTAAACTATCTTAGTGATGTGTCTTTTTTTATGTTTTTGTTGATTTTTTTTTTATTTTTATTTTTTAAAATATATTTTATTGATTTTTTACAGAGAGGAAGGGAGAGAGATAGAGAGTTAGAAACGTCGATGAGAGAGAATCATCGATCAGTTGCCTCTTGCACACCCCCTACTGGGGATGTACCCGCAACCAAGGTACATGCCCATGACCGGAATCGAACCCGGGACCTTTCAGTCTGCAGACCGATGCTCTATCCACTGAGCCATTTCGGTTTCGGCAATTACTTACCGTATTTGCCAGCGTATAAGACGATTTTTTGGCCCTGAAAAATATGCCTCCAAGTGGGGGGTAGTCTTATACGGCGAGTATATAACAAACTCTGTATTTTTAGTGGAAATGTTAGGGGGTCGTCTTATACGCCCAGTCGTCTTATACGCCGGCAAATACGGTACTTCTTAATACATTCCTGTATTCTCCAAAACTTCTATAATAATATATTACTATATTTTTAAAAAATTTTCTGCCGAGACCGGTTTGGCTCAGTGGATAGAGCGTCGGTCTGCGGACTGAAGGGTCCCGGGTTCGATTACGTCAAAGGACATGTACCTTGGTTGCGGGAACATCCCCAGTAGGGGTGTGTAAGAGGCAGCTGATCGATGATTCTCTCTCATCGATGTTTCTCACTCTCTATCCCTTCTCTCTTCCTCTCTGTAAAAAATCAATAAAATAGCCAAAACCGGTTTGGCTCAGTGGATAGAGCATCAGCCTGTGGACTGAAAGGTCCCAAGTTCGATTCCGGTTAAGGTCATGTACCTTGGTTTTGGGCACATCCCCGGTAGGGGTGTGCAGAGGCAGCTGATAGATGTTTCTAACTCTCTATCCCTCTCTCCTTCCTCTCTGTAAAAAAATCAATAAAAAATATATTTTTAAAATCAATAAAATATATTAAAAAAAATTTTTGTAAACGTATTCCTAAATAATATTAAAGAATAACTCAGTGATACAATAATACATTACTGTTAATATAATAATGAATGTGAGGCGATAAATGTGCTAACTAACCTCATTGTAGTCACCATTTTGCAAGTATACATGCATGAAATCACAGCCTGGCACACCTTAAACTTCCACATGGTATATGTCCATTATTTCTCAAAAGAGCTGGGGAAAAATTAATGACATTACAAATCAGTTTACAAAAACTCAAAACAGCACTCAGAAAAAAAAATTATACTTTGAGTATATAGCAATCAAAACAAAAAAAGTACTATATAACACATATGAAATATGAATGAATTTTATTTATAAATGTATAGATGTACACACTTAAAATAAAAGTTACCAATTAAGGGGAAAATACATCAAAAGAATATAATGCCATAATCAAGTAAAGTTTACTCAGAATTTAAGGATATTTTAATATAATGAAAACCATTAATATAATATTGAGTGACTTAAATGATAAAAATACATGATTATATCAAAAGATACCATTTCCTACTAAAAGCTTTTAACAAACAATAGTTGTTAATTCCTTCAAGTAGATAACATTTGTTTAAAACTAACAACTTCATATTTAATGAAGAAATATCAAAAAATATCTTTTTATCACAATTTTATTTAACACAAAATAGATACATAAGACAAATATTTTTGCAGCTATGATTTTAGAAAAACAAAACAGGCTTCTAATGCTCTTAGAACAAAGACAATGCACTAAAAGACAAATATTTTCTTAAGTGTTCATTTTAGACCTGGGCAATTCAAATTAAAGCATTAAAAAGATGTTTATCTTATGTAACACATTCCTTAGGGAGAAAAATATTTTTTGAAAATTAAAAATATAGCCCTAACCGGTTTGGCTCAGTGGATAGAGCATCGGCCTGTAGACTAAAGGGTCCCAGGTTCGATTCCGGTCAAGGGCATGTACCTTGGTTGCGGGCACATCCCCAGTAGGGGGTGTGCAGGAGGCAGCTGATCAATGTTTCTCTCTCATCGATGTTTCTAACTCTCTATCCCTCTCTCTTCCTCTCTGTGAAAAATCAATAAAAATATTTTTTTAAAAAGAAAATTAAAAATATATTTATGTGGGAAGAAAAAAGAACAATGAAAACCAATATGCTGCTGATTCAATGGGTTCAAATGCAGAGTTTAACTCGTTATATTGCAAAAATATCTAAATACCAAGTGCTGGAATTGCCAAGAAGAGTAAATAATGTTTTTGTTCAAAGCTAGGGCAAAAAGCACAAGGCACTGCAATACAAGGGAGTAAGTGCTATGCTAGAGAGCTGAGGACTCTCTTGGGATCAGGAAAGGTTAATCGGCATTTAAAGAATCTAATTTTGCCGAAACCAGTTTGGCTCAGTGGTAGAGCGTCAGTCTGCGGACTGAAGGGTCCCGGGTTCGATTCCGGTCAAGGGCATGTACCTTGGTTGTGGGCACATCCCCGATAGGGTGTGTGCAAGAGGCAGCTGGTGGATGTTTCTCTCTCATCAACGTTTCTAGCTCTCTATCTCTCTCCCTTCCTCTCTGTAAAATATCAATAAAAAATATATTTAAAAAAAGAATTTAATTTTACCAGATTTAAGGCAGGTGAAGGAAGAAGGGTGACACCGAGAGGGAGGGGACTTACAACCGCAGAGTCACAGGGTCACACGGCCTGTTCCAAAAGCCGCAAGTAGGTCGGCACACACAACACTGGTCTGCATTTTAAAAATGTAATAAAGATAAGAAAATCTGGCTTTCTGGCTTCTTTTGTCAAAATGGACAATCGGACAAACCGGACCAAGTTCTCACATGAAAACTTCCTCTTGACCGCCTTCCTCTTACACCCAGCTCATGTCATCCATAACTCCCTTTTCTGGTCCCTGTAGCCATCTGAGTGTATGACTCGTACCCTACGTGACGGGGACCAATAAAGGTAATGGCAGGAAAAAGCAATATGGTTAGGACTGGATTTCAAAAGGTCAACCAGACAGCAGAAGGGAAGGCAGAGGGAGGGGAGGGTGGTAAGGAGATCAACGAAACCACAAAAGTCTATCACATCAACAACTGAAATGGGGCAACCACCACGGAAGGAGAGTAACCTGGCACCTCCCACAAAACGCTCGCAAGACGTGGGCTGAAAACCACTGAGTTCTGGAAGAGGTGAGGAGGGCTTTAAACAGGGCAGTGTGTGGGGAATGTGAAGAAAGGCACGGACAAGGATAAAAATCTGAGAGATTTTTGAGGGGGGAAAAATCTCCAACATTAGGTAACCAATTTGACACTAAAAACAGGAGAAAGAAGAGTATTAGGGAACTTTGCACGTTTTGGGCTTAAGTCATTAGATGGTGAAAACGCCAAAATTTTTTAAAAAGGGGAGGGGGGGTAGAACAGCTTGAAGAAAATGTAATCCTTCAATTTAGACTATGTTGAATTTGTGGAGCCTAGAGATGCATAGCTTCACCTCATAAGGCCCAATAAATTGCCAAAGAAAACTTATCTCTGAGTCTAACTCTGTAACAGCTGATTGTCAGGTACAATTACATTAAATATTTCTACAGAATGAATACCAAAGAACTAAAATTAAAATATTATAGAATTGAATAAAATATTGCAACAAAGATTACCAAGGGTCAGTTAACTTCATATATAAGCACATAATTATAAGATATATGAAGGAAACACAATAACATAAAAGTCTACCAGGTCTCTTAATGTGAAGGATATGCATCTATATACTACACTGTTCCCATTAAGAACTGAAGATGGCTTACCACAAAAATATACATAGTACAATGATATAATGTGAGTAATGATAATAATAAAATGTAAAAATACTTTTTAAAAAATTAGCACCAGGAGAAATCAAAGAGGAAGAAGAAACAAGACATGCACGCTGTGAGGGCTTTCCGAAACACCACTGTTGACAACCAAACTGAAAGGAGTAACAACAGTCGCATCACTTTCACTGTCCATTAGGAGAAACACAGCAATTTCTCCTTTTACAAAGGACATTTTTTAAAAAAATACTTCCCCCAATGCAAAAGACAGAATTTCACGACAAAAAACTTTCTAAATTAAATTAAGTTAGCCTTACGAAAAACTCACTACCTTGCCCCCATTTCTCAAATGTCATGCTACTGCAGGACAGGTAAGTATTTCTAAAAACACTCCACACAGACATTTGGGGGTATCAGAGCAGCAAACACAGGGAAGGGTTCCATAAAGTGCTTCTCCGTGGTACCCCTTGGTGGGAACAAAGAACCGAACATCTAAGCGTCACCGGATGAAGACATCTGGGTGAGGGAAGAAGGGAGAGGGAGGGGGAAGTGACCATGAAGTGGGCGAGGTATATAGATCTCTGATGGCCCATCCTGATCCATAAAAGAAAGAATACAATTTTGAGGAATGGATGAACTACACATCCTTCAAACCACAGCAACTGGGCTTTGGACAAAGTTTCATAAGAGCAGAACAGAAGTGAGGTAGGAATCTCTGGCGAGCACCCAAAAGTTATATACTCTCCGGGTTGCCCGAGGATACAACCACAAGAGATGAATATTATATGAGCACAGCCTTTCATAAAAAGTAAGGAGCCTAACTAAAGGCCATCCCACATTGGCACAAACGAGGTAATTACAGGCCCCCCGTAATTAACAAAATGCACAAAATAAAGACCTACAGAAAGCAGACACATAAAAATATTCACTTGCGCATAAACTTGAAGAAATGCAAATCAAAAGACAGCATCATTTTGCAACATAAGCTAAGCAAAAGACTAACTTTAAAGACTCAATAGTGTGAATTATAAGAGTTATATTCAAAATTTGTTAGCAAGAATCAAGATTTCCCAGAATAAGGGAAACAGTTAAGAAAACTATGATATACTAGTGTATCTATGCATAAAAATGATGATGATAAATGTGAACAAATATGAGAAGATGCTTATGAAGTTGATGTACTCAAACTGTGCATGTGGGCACGCAGACAAACGTGTGGCTGGGTCACGGAGCCAGTCAGCGAAACCTGCCTCTTGAAGAGCTCTGCCGGCCAGCGGGAAAGCTCTCGGGAACTTTCTGCCACCCCAGGGCTTGCCCAGCGCGGACCCCGTCTGCACCCGAGTTTACCCTCTCTTTGCCTGCTCAAGGTCCAACCTCATCCCCAACCGTATCCTCCACCTCTGACAATGTCTCCTTTTCCGTCTTCTTTCACTCTCTCGACACCCTGCGAGGTAGGTGTTTTAAAGAAATAATGGAATGAATGACTAGCTACAAATCAAAGCTCAAAACGGAAGCTTTGTTTTCAGACCCTCCCACTGCACAAGCTTCTGCCTCCTTCGGCCTCACGGACGTCCTTCACGGTTTACCCGCGCTTGGCTTCCTGGCCGCCTGGGCAGGGGCAGAGGCCGGGGCACGGGCTTCCGCAGCCCCAGGAGCCGGTCTTCCTTGCTTCTCAAGGCCCTGGGGGTGCTCAGCAGAAGCAGCTGAATTATCTAAAAAGAAGAAGAGATGAGGTTTCCTCAGACACTCCTTTTACCATTTCTAAATTTCATTTCTTATTGGGAGCATTCGTACAGCGAATCAGACCTCAGAAAGAAGTCTCGATTTGGAGAGTTTGTGTCTTCTGGATTTAAAATATATTACTCCTAGCCAGTTTGACTCAGTGGACAGAGCGCTAGCCTGCAGACTGAAGGGTCCCAGGTTCAATTCCAGTGAAGGGCACACGCCTGGGTTGTGTGGGGTGTGGAGGAGGCAGCCGATCAATGATTCGCTCTCATCACTGATGTTTCTCTCTCTCTCTCTCTCTCTCTCTCTCTCTCTCTCTCTCTCTCTCTCTCTTTCTCCCTTCCTCTTTGAAATCAATAAAAATATTTTTAAATATATATATGTATGTATATATGTACATATATATATGTATGTATGTATTAAACACACAGAGTAAGCAGAAAGAAACTATTTCATAGGGGAGAGCCACGAAACAAGAGCAGAGGAAGATAACGACAGGCCCTGTACATAAACAGAGTAGAAGGTCCCTGCCACCATTCAGGGTCCTCAGATAGCCTCCCACACCTTCTCCCCAACTGCCTAATGCGTCGGCCACCACCATCCCAACATAAGCAAAGTCCATAGCAAAAGCTTATACTCTGATTTGATGATACGGTTTTCCCATCAAGAATTCTCCTGAGGCCGAAAAAGGTTTGGCTCAGTGGATAGAGCGTCAGCCTGCGGATTGAAAGGTCCCAGGTTCGATTCCGGTCAAGGGCATGTACCTTGGTGCGGGCACATCCCCAGTAGGGGGTGTGCAAGAGGCAGCTGATGGATGATTCTCTCTCATCGATGTTCGTAACTCTCTATCCCTCTCTCGTCCTCTCTGTTAAAAGAAGAAGAAGAAGAAGAAGAAGAAGAAGAGGAAGGAAGGAAGGAAGGAAGGAAGGAAGGAAGGAAGGAAGGAAGGAAGGAAGGAAAAAAAGACTGGTCTAGGAAGGAAGGAAGGAAGGAAGGAAGGAAAAAAAAGACTGGTCTAGGAAGGAAGGAAGGAAGGAAGGAAGGAAGGAAGGAAGGAAGGAAGGAAGGAAGGAAGGAAAAAAAAGACTGGTCTATGAAGGAAGAAAGGAAGGAAGGAAGGAAGGAAGGAAGGAAGGAAGGAAGGAAAAAAAAGACTGGTCTATGAAGGAAGGAAGGAAGGAAGGAAGGAAGGAAGGAAGGAAGGAAGGAAGGAAGTAAAAAAAAGACTGGTCTATGTACTTCCTGGCTCCCAACGTACCAAGGAGCTACACTGCCCTAGCACTGGGCAGGTGCCATTAGCTGGCAGCCCTGAACAGAAACTCCATCCCTTCCCTTCTTTGGTGACAATCACAGTTCTGTATCATAAACCACTGTCCGTCCTAAACTTCCCTTGGGACAGAGCTCTACACACATGAAGTGCTTTCTCCCCAGACTCACTTTCAGATCATAACCAGGTGTGAGGCCTGGCCGGCATGGCTCAGTGGTTGAGCATCGACCTATGAACCAGGGGGACCCCATTTCAATTCTCAGTCAGGGCACATGCCCAGGTTGCAGGCTGGATTCCCAGTGCAGGGCATACAGGTGGGTAGCCAACCAACCAACCAATGATTCTCTCATCATTGATGTTTCTCTCTCTCTCCCTCTCCCTTCCTCTCTGAAATCAATAAAAATGTGTGTGTGTGTGTGTGTGTGTGTGTGTGTTTAAAAACTACATCAGTGATGGAGTTTTGTCTACCTCGGACATTCTCACCTTTATTTTATTTATTTATTTATTTATTTTTAATATATTTTATTGGTATTTTACAGAGAGGAAGGGAGAGAGAGAGAGAGAACTAGAAACGTCGATGAGAGAGAAACATCGACCAGCTGCCTCTTGTACACCCTCTACCGGGGATGTGCCCGCAACCAAGGTACATGCCCTTGACCGGAATCGAACCCGGGACCTTTCAGTCCGCAGACCGACGCTCTACCGCTGAGCCAAACCAGTTTCGGCCATTCTCACCTTTATTCTCGAGCATCTTGTGCAGCTTCTCGTGCCTGTAGGTGGAGATGATCTGGAAATTGACGACACTGGAAACATTCAGCCCCTGGTCCTCCAGCAGCTTCAGGGACGCCGCGTGGATGAGCTGGTGGGACCGCTTGCATTTCGGAAGCCTGCACTCCCCCCTGACAAAGGACTTGCACACGTGAAACTTGTTGCATTTGTCCTTGAGGATGCAGTAGCCGTGCAGGGCTTCCCCTTTGTTGTAGCACAAACAGACCTGGGAGAGAAACGAGGCAACACTGAAAACACTGGTTTGCCCTCTATCTTTTAGGCCAATAAGTGACAATTTCTCTAACTGGCAACTTCTGGTCACCAATGGCTGTTAAAATCACTGGGTGGGCCCTCGCCGGTCTGGCTCAGTGGACAGAGCATGGGCCTGCGGACCGAAGGGTCCCAGCTTCCATTTAAGTCAAGGGCACATCCCTCGTTTGGCAGGCTTCTCCCCGCCCCGACCCTGGTCAGGGCGTGTATAGGAGGCAACCAATCGATGTGTTTCGCTCATGTCGATGTTTCTGTCTTTCCCTCTCTCTTCCACTCTCTCTGAAAATCAATGGAAAAAAATACCCTTGGGTGAGAAAAAAAAAAAAAAGGACTTTTTATAAAATCATTGGGGGGAAGGCGGATGGGTAGTTACTCCCGCCCAGACCTCCCCAGCTGTTACTAACACAGCTGCCTCTCTGACTTTGACCTTCTGAGGACATACCTTACTTTCCCAAAGTCTGTAGCCAATGGGTGAATTCTAAGCAGGTTCTACAGGCTGGCCCTTTGCCTCCATTCCTCCGTGTAACTGCAGCTCGGGCCACGCCATGAGTCAAGTCAAGGCCTGACTTGGCCTTGCGTGAAGCTTGTCCTTCCCTGTAACCTGCTTCCCTCTTTTTTATCTTACCAAGTTTTTGCAAGGAGCCCTACTTCAAGAAATCACATACACCTAAATCCCTGTGTGTGGGAGACCAACCTAGACAGGTCGTGTGAACAGGTAATTCATCAGCCAGACAGAGCATTTTTTTAGAGAGCTCTATTAATAATTACATTAGGGCAACGGGTGTAAACTGGGTCTGTCCCAGGCGAACCAAGACCCTCCGGGTGGGGACCTTTATAAGGGTCAGGCTGTCAACTCTAAACACACGAGTCGATCTTAAGCTCACACACAGAAAAGATGAGCAGGCATTGTGTCCCTCCTGGCGACGTAGTTGGAATGCACCTGACTCATGGCATGCCTGACCTGGCTTCGCCCATCTGAAGAAATGAGAGAGGAGATGGGCGCCAAGAGGAAACCCACGGCCCCTCGGCTGACCCCCGTGCTGCCTGTGGTGCAAGCTGCCGCCTTGAGGGCAGCCCCTGCCATCTGAACCACAGGCTCCGCTTTGGGGCCTTTTCCCCTTCCAGACCCTGCAATCAATCTCCGGGTTCAAATGGGGCCACAGCCACAAACTACCCTCTCCTTCCCAACACCTTCCTTCTTCTCACCCCTCTCTGCCAAGTTGTGAGCGTCTGTAATAGAATCACTGTGCCAGGCTAGAAAACTCAACTTTTAAATGGTGGTCTCTTATAAAATTTTATTTTAGAGGTTCCAACTATTTTTTTAATATATATATATATATATATATATATATATATATATATATATATTTTAATCCTCACCCGAGCTTATTTTTTTCATTGATCTTTAGAGAGAGAGAGAGTGAAAGGGCGGGAGAAGGGGGAGAGAGAAAGAGAAAGATCAATGTGAGGGACCATCCACTGGTTGCCTCCCCCACAAGCCCAACCAGGACCAGGGCTAGAACCTGCAACTGAGGCACATGCCCTTGACTGGAAATTGAACCCAAGACCCTTCACTCCATGGGATGATGTTTTAACCACTGAATAAACTGACCAGGGCTTTTAATTTATATCTTGATTTGAGAGAGAGAAACATTGGCCTGCTGTTCCATCCATTTATGCATTTATTGGTTGACTTTGGTATATGCCCTGATGGAGGATCAAACTCATAAACGTGGTGCTTCGGGATGATGCTCCAATCAACTGAGCTACCCAGCCAGAGCTAGGATTCCAACTATTTTATTTTTAAAAAGTACTTGTGGCCGAAACCGGTTTGGCTCAGTGGAGAGCGTCGGTCTGCGGACTGAAAGGTCCAGGTTTCGATTCCGGTCAAGGGCATGTACATTGGTTGCAGGCACATCCCCGGTAGGGGGTGTGCAAGAGGCAGCTGGTCGATGTTTCTCTCTCATCGACGTTTCTAGCTCTCTATCTCTCTCCCTTCCTCCCTGTAAAATATCAATAAAATACTTTTTTTTAAAATAAAAAAAAATAAAAAGTATTTGTGTCTAGCTAAACAGATACAAACATACTAACTTCATTCACCATTATAGCAGTTATAATGGGTACTTTTTAAGTATAAAGCTGAGCCATGTTGCTTTGAAGTAATTAAAATTTATATCTAAGACCCCCAAAAGTAAATGGGGGTCAATACTTGTAACAAATATGACCAGAAAATGGATTTTTATCATTAAAGACATCGTATAAATTAACAAGAAAAGACAAATATCTCCATTAAAAAAAAAACAAACATAAAAAGCATCAACAGGCAAGTCACAAAACACTGGCTTCGTAGACAGACCTAAATTCAAACCTGCCATTTATTATGTGATCTAAGGCAGGTTAATCTACCTGAGACTCAGTTTCCTCACCTGTAAAATGGGGGCAAGTTATTAATGAACTAAGGTATATAAATTGCTTAGCATCCAGTAAACACTCAAAAACCCAGGAGCCTTTATAATTACTTCTATACCACAGGGTCCATCCCTCCCCGAATTTGAAAGTCCAGTAAAATCAGAGACTCCGGAAAGGTCACCTCCCACCCCCGTACACTGAGGCTGCCCTGCTCTCCCCTGACCTTCTCGACGGGGCAGACAGTGAGGGTGGCTCCTTGGTGACTCACCTCTGGCAAAAGGCAGGGGTCGTTCTGTAAAAGCAGAATCCGAAGCTGGGCCTCATTGAGGCCAAAAAGCCCATGGTTCTTCAGCACTTGGATGTTGACAGGCGTGTGGATGTCATGGGAAAGGGTGCAGGTAGACCTGGAACACAAGGCTCTGCATCAGAGGCCTAGCCAGTGGTTGGCAAACCCATTAGTCAGCAGAGCCAAATATCAACAGAACAACGACGGAAATTTCTTTTGAGAGCCGAAAACCGACTTCTGCGCACGGGCCACGAAGTTTCAATCGCACTGTACGTGCGCACCCACACGTGGTATCGTGTGGAAGAGCCACACTCAAGGGGCCAAAGAGCTGCATGTGGCCCGAGAGCCGCAGTTTGCCGACCACGGGCCTAGGTGAAGAGGCCAGTCTGTCCAATCCTTTGCCTACGGTCACTTTCGACTTGCATGTGAAGTCAATAAACAGGGGCACCAGGTACTGCGGCCTCACAAGCTGTGGTGATAAGAAAGCTGGGTTGATGCAACTCCCCTCCCAGGGTCATCTGCGTTTTAAAGGAGGATATTTAAAGCCCAGGGTGTCCCCCACCCCAGTCACCCGCCCTGACAGAGGGTGCCCCTGTCCTGCAGGTGAGCGCACCTGCCTCCTCCACCCCAAACAGCTGCCCACCCCCAAAGCCACCGACGTCAAAAGAAGGCCTGCCCCCACCCCCGCTTTGGGGAGCTTGAGTCAACCAGGGGAGACTCAGCCGGCCTCTCCCCAATCACCCACCGCTCGTCTCCTGGGGGTCGGACCAGATGGGTCTTTCCAGAGGAGAGAGAAGCTTCGGTAAAACTTTGTGTTTGGATGGGAGGGGGCAATCCCTGCATGAAGGGCCCAAGGCTCTGAGGGGATTCCCAAATGCTGCCCCAAAAGGAGCACCGGAGACAGCTCCCAAGTCCCAACCCGGCTCCCCCGGGCGGCGGTGTCCCGGGGGAGGACCCGGGACCAGGGGGAAGCGGCTGAGGAATCCCACCCGCCCGAGCTCCCGCCTCCTGGGCGCCGGAGCTGGGAGCACAAGCCGGGGCGCCCCCAGGCTGCCCTTCCGCCCTAGCCCAGGAGGTCGCTACTCCCGGGATCACGACCCCCCTTTTCCTATCTTTTGGGTCCCGCTTCCAGCCTGAGGGCCCAGGCCCGCCCGAGGGGGCGCGACCCACCCCCCGCGCCCCGGCCCCCGGCCCCCAAGACCCCCGCGCCCCGGCCCCCCGCGTCCCGGCCCCCGCGCCCCCAACCCCCGCCCCCCGCGCCCCCGGGCCCTCGCGCCCCCGCGCCCCGGCCCCCGCGCCCCGGGCCCGCGCTCACCAGCAGTCGCGGTTGGGGCACTTGCCCTGCATGTGGCGGCGGCAGAGGTGCAGCTGGTCGCAGGCCTGGCACTCGCCGCGCTGGTAGCGGGCGCAGAGGCGCGCGGAGGACACGGCCACCACCCGCCAGGCCGAGGGCCCGCCGCCCGCGCCCGCGCCCGCCGCCGCCGCCGCCGCCTCGGCCTCGGCGTCCCAGGGGCCGCCGGGCGCCGCCACCTCCTGCAGCAGGAAGCGGTCCGGCCCCGCGCGGCGCAGCGCCTCGCCCAGCCGCGCCTCCGACAGCTCCACGTGGGCGCGCAGGTCCCGCAGGAACATGCGGCCGCCGTGGGCGCACAGCACCTTGGTGAGGAAGGAGCACAGCGTGGGCTCCGCCATGGCGCCCGCTCCCCGCGGCCCGCGCGATCCGAGCGGCCAGGCTCCTCCCCGTCACGTCCGCGGCTTCAGACCGACGCCCGAGACCGTCTGCGAAGGGCGGGGGGCGCGGGCCGCGGGGGCAGTGCTCAGTGCTCAGTGCTCAGTGCTCAGTGCTCAGTGCTCAGTGCTCAGTACTGGGCGGAGCGCCCGCTCTGTGCCAGGCGCGGGTCTAGGTGAGTCCCAGCCTGAGGCGGGGCGGGGCGGAGGGGGGGGGGTGTCTCACAAACAAATGAGAGAATTTGAGGCACTGGTCAGGGCTGCAAAGATGAAATAGGTAACGCGAGTTCAACAAAAATTTTAACTTCCACTGCTGAAGTGTCTAAAAGAAAGGGTTTTTTTTTGCCCAGTCTCTTCCCGTAGCCCCCACACAGACACCCCTTTCCCCCTGAGAATTATCAGCCCCCTCCCATTCTGTGCCCCTGATTCTATCTATTATATTCACCAGTTTATTCTGTTCCTCAGATTTAAAAAATATATATATTTTATTGATATTTTACAGAGAGGAAGGGAGAGAGATAGAGAGCTAGAAACGTCGATGAGAGAGAAACATCGACCAGCTCCTCTTGCACACCCCCCACTGGGGATGTGCCCACAACCAATGTACATGCCCTTGACCAGAATCGAACCTGGGACCTTTCAGTCCGCAGACCGACGCTCTACCACTGAGCCAAACCGGTTTTGGCCTATTCCGCAGATTTTTAATTCATTTGGCTTTTTGATTCACTTGTTGATAGATAATGTATTTGTCGTTTATAATTTTTATCTTTATTTTTTTCTTCTTTTTCCTCTTTTTAAATCATATACCTATGGATGGGGTGAGGAGGGGGTAAGGTAAGGGCAGAGGGTGGAGTGGGGACCGGGGGGATGGGTGCTATGGGGAAGAGGGAGAAAAGGAGAAACAATTGTAATAATCTGAACAATAAAGACTTATTTTAAAAAAGTAATAAATAAAAGAAAGGGTTTATTTATTATTAGCAAAATAAATAATTAAAAATAAGGCCAGTCTTTGGGCATGGCGTCTAAACCACCCGCAGCATGCTAGGTAGGAAAGGCAACATGTCATCCCACTGGAGTTTTGCTAATGTTTTTGTTTTAGTTTGGGTTTTTTTATTTTATTTTATTTATTTAAATTTATTAAGGTATTATATGTGTACATAGCTTACCGTTGCCCCCCCTCCCATACATGCCCTCCCTCCCCAGAGTTCTTCGTCCATTGGTTGTACTTATATGCATGCATACCAGTCCTTCGTTTTTATTTTATTGATATTTTACAGAGAGGAAGGGAGAGAGATAGAGAGCTAGAAACGTCGATGAGAGCGAAACATCAACCAGCTGCCTCTTGCACACCCTCTACTGGGAATGTGCCCGCAACCAATGTACATGCCCTTGACCGGAATCGAACCTGGGACCTTTCAGTCCAAAGGCCTGACGCTCTATCCACTGAGCCAAACCGGTTTCGGCAGTTTTTTTTTTTTTTTTAACTTTTTTTATCTTTTGAGAGAGAAAGGGGTAGAGAGAGAAATCTAGATATGTTGGCCCACTTATTTATGCATTCATTGGTTGATTCTTTTTTTATGCTTTTATTGATTTCAGAGAAGAGGGAGGGAGAAGGAGAGACAGGAACATCCATGATGAGACAATCATAGGTAAGCTGCCTCCTGCTCCCCCTACTGGGGATGGAACCTGCAACCCCCCTCATGTGCACCATCCGGAATCCATGGGCGGCAATCTGGTTCATGTCCTGCTCACCCACCCTGCTGCACTGGTGGCCTCCGTGGTTGATCTTGTATGCGCCCTTACCAAGGACCCAACCTGCAACCTGGGCCTATGGGGCGATGCTCTGACCAAATGGCCAGAAGCAGCCCAAGGAAATCTAGGAAGAAAAGGTATTCAAGCAGAAGCAAAAAGGGGAGCAGAAGAAACTTGAGGAAGTAAAAGTCAAGGTGGTGAAGGGCCCCCTGGCCACAGGTGGAATTAAGAAATTGCCAGAGCCGAAACCGGTTTGGCTCAGTGGATAGAGCATCGACCTGCAGACTGAAAGGTCCCAGGTTCGATTCCTTCCGGTCAAGGGCATGTACCTTGGTTGGGGGCACATCCCCAGTGGGGGGTGTGCAAGAGGCAGCTGGTCGATGTTTCTAACTATCCCTCTCTCTTCCTCTCTGTAAAAAATCCATTAAAATATATTTTAAAAAAGAAATAGCCAGAAACCGATCATTGTCTCACTAATAGAAAGATGTGGACAGGAAACCAGGAAGACTGGTCAACAACCTTAATTGCTCTGAAAGGTCAGAGCTACCACTCACTGTTTAGTTGAAACATTATTAGCTGAAACAGCCTTCATTTGTCAGTCTTATGTAAATTTGTTATTGGAATTTCCTGCCTAAAGGCTATGGGCGTACCCCATAGTCTTAATAAAAAGGGTTGGCGAGGCCAGAGCAGGGTGTAGTCGCCTCTTGGGCTCCTGCCTGGCCCCCAATACTCCCAAATTAATACTTTTCTACGCCTCTTTCATTTGCGTGCGGCCTTCTCCAGAACCCGAACCCTGAACCACGTGGCAAGTGAAAGGGGTTCCCACAAGAAATCTGGCAAAAAGTGAGCTGCTCCTTGTGCGTGGGACAATGGTGATCATCCCATTCCTGTTTTAACATCTGGATTCTCTGTCATAACATCTCTTGCCACCTATAGCTAGAATAAAGTGTCGTCTTGGAGCCTGTTGTACATTGAATACATTTTTTTGTGATTGTTCTTTTTAAGTGTTCCTGTGGATTAACTGTGGGCAGCGGACTGGAAGTTCATGTGCAAATAGGCAGTCTCCCAGGATTCTGTGGCATCTGACTACTGCTCTTTGGGATAATCAGATAAAGAGACAACTATACATTAATCCTAAATTCCAACAGGTATACAGGAATGTGAGCAGCCTTTTGTCAGAGCTGGCCCACAACCTGTCTCTCTCGTGTTCTGTCATGTGGTGGAAGGTGCGGGTAGCCTCAGGCAGTCGGTGAGGAGGCAGCCACCAGCCAGCCGCAAGTGGCTGTAGAGCACGTGACATGTGACCAGTCTAAACTGAGATGTGATGTGTGAAACACACACACTGGAATTCAAAGGTTTATAATGAAAAGAATGCAAAGTATCTCACAGATAACTGTTAGTCGTGTTATATTGATATTTAAATAAAATGTTACTACAATTTCATCTGCTTTTTAAAAAATATATACATTTTATTGATATTTTACAGAGAAGAAGGGAGAGAGATAGAGAGCTAGAAACGTCGATGAGAGAGAAACATCGACCAGCTGCCTCTTGCACACCCCCTACCGGGGATGTGCCCGCAACCAATGTACATGTCCTTGACCGGAATCGAACCTGGGACCTTTCAGTCCGCAGACCAACGCTCTACCACTGAGCCAAACCGGTTTCGGATCATCTGCTTTTTAAAAAATGTTTTTGTTGATCTTTAAAGAGAAGTGAGAGCTAGAAACATCATGAAAGAGAAACAACATCGATAGGCTGCCTCCTGCACACCCCCGCACTGGGGATCAAGCCCATAACTCAGGCATGTGCCCTGACCAGGAGTCAAACCAGTGTGACCTTGTGGTTCGTGGGTCGATACTCAACCACCGAGTCACACTGGCTGGGCTCCTCTGCTTCTTTACTTTTGATATAGCTGAGAAAACTGTAAATTACCTACAGAGCCCACTTGATAGTTCTGGGGACAGCATGGGTCTAGACCTGAACATTTACTAAGAAACCATCCTTTTTGCCAACACCGTACTTACTTAATGAACACTTACTGAGCCAACGGCTAATGCAGTGACCTAGTAAAAGACGAGTAAGACATAACCTGGAAATTCAACTAGCCTCACTGCTATTTTACAGGGTGGTTCTGAGGCTTGAACGAGTTAATGTCGTGTAAAGAAACTAGAGGAAGGCCAAGTGGCCAGATGCCAGGAGACCTTCTCTCCATGCTACCAAGTTTGGACTTAGATAATGAAGACTTTGGGAAGCCACTTCAGGAATCCGTTGGTGGGGGAGCGGGAGGTGACAGGATCCCTTACCTAGAATGCTTCCCCCTCATCTAGAGACCTCCTTTTTGTCCTTCAACTCTGAGCTTGGCAGTTCTAGCCTTCAATTCTGCAAGACCTTGGCTGACCTCCCAGTCTAAAGTAATTCCCCAGCCCAACCAGTGTGGCTCAGTGGTTGAGTGTCAAACTATGAACCAGGTCATTAGATTCCGGGCACAGGCCTGGGTTGCAGGCTCTGTCCCCAGTATGGGGGGTGCAAGAGGCAACTGATCAATGTTTCTCTCTCATCATTGATGTTTCTCTCTCTCTCCCACTTCCTTAACATGAAAACTACCACTGGTTTTTCATCTTGCTTATTTATGCATTTGTAGAATCCAAGTGTGTGAAAGCAGGAATTCATCTTGCTGTGTCCCTAAACTTAAAACGGTGCCTGGCCATGCTGTAGGATAGGCGTTTTACAGATATCCCTGGCAGCAGTTAAGAATGGATTTCTAGAAAAGCAAGACAAAAAGTAATGGAAGAGAAACAGGATTTAAGTGATCATAATCTCAGTTTTTATATTTAGTTTGCAATGGACAATCCAAGATCGGTGCACAGTAGGCTGTTGTATACTCAGATCAAGAGCTGAAGAAAGACGGAGGGGAACATAGGTGAGTGGCATCGAAGATCAGGTACCCGGAGCTGTGAGAGTTGGAAAGATCACTCGGCAAAAAGGAAGAGTGAAAAGCACAGGAGGGAGGTTAAACCTGGGGGACAGCAACATTCAACACGTCTGAAAAACTTGGGAGCCTGCTATGCCAAAGAAAATAAACAAACAGGACAAATGCCTAATTGGAAAAACTCAAACATCTGCTCATGCTTGGCTTGGTGGCATTTTCGTGCTCCGACAGCAACAAACGGGTTGCTATTTACACGGAGGTCCAAATCAAATGGCAATTTTGCCTTCCCTTTAATCAAATCTACACTGCCACAGAGGGATCTTCCTCTCTCTCCATCCAAGCTTTGTGATGAAAGAATAAGAAGGGCTTTCATAGGAAAATTCTGAAGATTAGTTACATTTTTTAAAATATATATTTTATTGATTTTTTATAGAGAGGAAGGGAAAGGAATAGAGAATCAGAAACAGCAATCAGCTGCTTCCTGCACATCCCCCACTGAGGATGTGCCTGCAACCAAAGTACATGCCCCTGACCGGAATCGAACCCGGGACCCCTGGGTCCGAAGGCCGATGCTCTATCCACTGAGCCAAACCAGTCAGGGCAGACCATTTACATTTTTAACTTTTGTTCCTCAGCCCTGCCCTAGGCCCTACCCGTGACCACAGGAAGATGTCTTAGGAGCTTCCAGCCCCCCCCCCCCCCCCCCCTGCTCCTCAACAAAAGATATGCCCACAGGCTGCGAACTTCTCTACCACCACCACCCTGCCCTTCCCTGGCCGTGTGCTGAAGGCTCCTTGGTCACCGAGTCCTGGACGATAAAGCTGGAAGGGACAAAACACATTCTCTGTCCCTCAGTGAGTCAACTGGTGTCTGCAGTTGGCAGTCATGTGGAGATTCCTAGAAATAAAGCAAATGAAGGCAGCAGAGCAAGATTCGCGTTTGCTTTTTATTCGTCTCAAATTGGTCTCAAAGAAGAAAATACAATCCAACGGCTGAAATACAAATGCTTGAGCTAACGTCCACGCAATTTTATCAAGGTCTGAAGCAGTCAGCTGGTTACGGGGTGTAGCACAGTGAAAGGCAACTTGGCTCGGCTCTCAAGGAGCTTACATTCTAATGCAGAAAGCAGACAACCTGGAGTCGGATAAATGCTTTAAAAAAAATGAACAGAGCAAGGCGCAAAGTATTTTAAAAACGGGGGATTTGGGAGGCAGGCATCCAATCTATAAGACTCCTTATGGAGGTAAACACACTAATCTCAAGATGCTAGATATGAACTGAGTCAGTGGTTCTCACCAGTGAAACTTTAGAAATGGATGGGGTTTGGTTTCGTAATACCTGGGAATTATTATTGGCACTCAGTGGATGCAGCCAGGGATAACAGATGTCCTGCAGTATATGGGTTAGCCCCACAAAACGAAGAATTATTCGGTATCTATACGACTTTCTAATGTCCGCTGGACATGTATGTAGGACCTACAGGTCGCCTGAGAGGATATAAAGGTTTTCCTCTTTGACAATCTGTAATTTGCCTTGTCCTATTATCCTTATTAAAGGAAGGTAATTTCGCTCTTTCCCTTACCATACCCAGATAAGATATGTGGTCTGTTATCACTTATCCTAATACTGGTCTTCATCCTAGTGTCACCCACACCTCTTATCTTTCATTCTCCTGTACTTCTTTATAGGAAGTAATCTCTGATCGACTCCTAAATCCAAAGCTACTAATAAATATCTACTTCATGATGTCGTATAGCGTAGTCATGCCGGAGCATTTACATAGTGAAATTCAGAAAGGAAGAAAGAGGGAGAGAGATAGAAACATCAATGATGAGAATCATTGATGGGCTGCCTCCTAAACGCCCCCTACTGAGGATCGAGCCCACAACCCAGGCATGCGCCCTTGACCAGCAATGAACCCAGGACCCTTCGGTCCGCAGGCTGACGCACTATCCACTGAGCAAAACTGGCGAGGGCCAGTTTATTTTTATTATAAATTTCTTTCCTCCTGTTTCTCCATTATAACAAAGTTAGGGCAGTAAACTGATTTTTCAAGAAATGCGTATGTATAGGTTGATTGCATTATCTATGAATCATCTCAGGACAACGAAGGGGATGTTACAAAATCATCTGCTCTGGAAAAGGTGACTAGATCTGATAGGGTTTATGGTTGTAACCATAATGGGGTGGGGGGTGGCGCTACTGGCATTTAGTATGTGAGCCAAGTATGCTGAACATTTTGCAATGCATTTGACAGTTCCTCGCAGTAAGAAGTTATTCTGCACCCTATAGGAATTTTGAATGTCTTACCAGACATCCATGTACAACCTACAGTTCATCTAAAAAATATATGTCCTCGTTTTCTCCATTTTGACAATCTGTAGATTTTCTTGCATAGCATCTTTATTTCAATTAAGGTGTTCTTATAGAAGTATCAGCATATGCAAGTAAGTTATTGTATCATTAGGGTTTTTTTTTTTTGTATTTTAAAACTGTCATGTTCTTAGCAATTAGCAACATTTTTGTTCCCTAAAAGCTATGATATGATACAGAACGATACAGAACGCAATAGCTCACTTGAAAGTGCTAGAATCAGAAGGTAAAGAATGCCATGTGCCATCCTACTTAACATTTCCTACTATACGATCATTATGTATCACTAGCTTTTATTCTAATGTCCACTTGTGTGGTTTTTTAATATATATTTTATTGATTTTTTACAGAGAGGAAGGGAGGAGAGACAGTTAGAAACATTGATGAGAGAGAAACATCGATCAGCTGCCAACATATATGCCCCTGACCGGAAAAGAACCTAGGACCCTTCAGTCTGCAGGCCGACGCTCTATCCACTGAGCCAAACCGGTTTCGGCTCTAATGTCCACTTGTAACCCTGCTGTCTCATTTTCCCATACTTCTTCGTACAAAATAGCTTCTAATCTCCTACCTTCTTTTAAATTCAAATTATTCATTCTAAGTAGATGTAAACATCTGAGTACTTAATTAGGTCTTCTAGTATAGTCGTATCCGAGTTATGTACTTTTAATTACCCTTTTATATTAATATTACTTAAATTTTAAATGTATTTCTAAACTTGTATCCAGGTAGAGTATGTTACCACTACATTGCCTTTTGAGGACAATACTGTGGGCGTTACCAAGTATTTGCCATTTAAAAAGAAGGCAGGGGTGCCAGTTGAGGACCAGTGAGCTGCGTGGGAAATTCCTAAGGACTGGAGGAGAGCCAGAGCGGCTTGTGTGGGAGGAAACGCACAGTGGAAGGGAGGGAAGGGACAGGTCATGTGGGGCCGTGATCATGATTTTGAACTTTATTCTAAAGGCAAGAAATCTGATCATTAAATTAAAAATTTAAAAACATGGCCTTTTCTGCTGCCAAGTAAAGAAGGAGACCGAGGTATTTAAGAGGGAAAACAGCTCAGGGGAAGGGCGGGGCAGGGGGTCGAGATAAGTTGTGGATTGCGGTTTGAGCAGATGTGTGGATGGTGGCACCACGTATTCTCACACAGAACGCTGGGGAGGCACGGGTTCCTCTGAGGGAGGCAGAGCCAGAATCCCGTTTTGGACAAGGCTACGGTAGAGGCGCCTGGGAAATACTCCCCTGGAGATGCCCAGCGGGGCGTGGGGCAGAGTCTAGAGGTTGGATCTCTGCCACCTGAAGGTCAAGATCAGGAAATGAAAACTCCAAAACGGAAACTACCATGAAAAAGGAGTGAGTAAACAAGAGTAACTACTTGTGGCCAGCCTCCCAGAAAATAACCCTACACTAAAAAAAAAAAATTTTTTTTTTAAATCCTTTAAACATTGGTTACTGGTGGACCCGTTAAGCCAAAGAATTGTAGCATGCTGGGTACTGATTAAAAATCTGACACATAAAACCTCAAGTGCTAATTGATTTTTGTAACATGTCCGCTGGAAGGAACTGGAATGAATGTTCGGAGATTGGGATGGAATGTTTGAAAAGGAAAACTGAAAGGAAAAACCTGACTCCTACTAAGGAACTTGGTTCAGGCAGCTTAACTGCTCTAAAAAACTGACAGCACTACAATTCCATACATTTCGCTACATTAAAAAAGAAAAAGAGCCGGGACCGGTTTGGCTCAGTGGTAGAGCCTCGGTCTGCGGACTGAAAGGTCCCAGGTTCGATTCCGGTCAAGGGCATGTGCCTTGGTTGCGGGCACATCCCCAGTAGGGGGTGTGCAAGAGGCAGCTGATCGATGATTCTCTCTCATTGATGTTTCTAACTCTCTATCCCTCTCTCTTCCTCTCTGTGAAAAATCAATAAAATATATTAAAGAAGAAGAAAGAAAAGCCTCTTGTGCAGGCGCAAAGCCCGTCGTCTGAGGCGTTATTCTATTAGCTCTGATTCTGTGCTCACCAGGAAACAAGTCTTGTCTCCTTAGGGGGCCGGTCCTTCCACAGGAGGGCCCTGCTCCTAACTCCTGGGTGAGCCCCATCTGCACCGTGAACGCCTATAGGAGCCCCCGGTTTCTGTCATGCTCATGTGGCTCTGGCTGCTGCACCTCACACTCCCAACGCACCCACACCTCATGGAAGTCCGACCTGAGAACAGCCTTCTCTGGAACCATGTTGATTAGAACATAGGTGTCTACTTTGACATCATTATATCAAGATCTCATTAACCCGAGTTGGTACTTCTCTCTGAGCCACATTTGGCAACTTTTTTTTTTTTTTTTATCAACTCCAGCGTCGACCTGGATATCTAAATAAACGCAGAGGTAACGAAATGTATGCCCCAATTAGTTTCGCTGCAATGGCACAGTCCTGCAGCTGTGTCTGTAATGGCATTTAGATTGCCTTTATTCCCCCCCTCCTCCCCCTTGCCCCCCACATATCCCTAAGTATTCCCTTCCCCCAACTTTTCACAATCATTATTCTAGGCTGTATAACGTCTTATGTGCTTATTTCCATAGGCCTTTTGGATTTCTCTCCAAGTTCCCAAATTAAGTTTATGGTGGTTTTTCCCCCCCAATTTAACCAAAACAAAACCATGCCATTCAGTCACCTGTAAGAGCAGTTGGGAGAGAGAGAGAAGTTGCTGCAATCACAGAAGTATTCGAGATCGTTCTTTACCGGTTACGTCTAAGGCAGTGGTTCCCAAAGTTTACGACACACATGGCTGCCCGGCTCTCACCCGCAGACAGGGATTTCGTTGAAATGGGATGCACTCTGGACATTGGGGTTTTTTTTTGTTTGTTTGTTTGTTTGTTTGTTTGTTTCCAGGTGAGTCACATGTGCAGCAAAATTTGGGAACCACCTAAGACCTAAGGCATTTGATACGTATGCGAGAAAATGTAAAAAAGTTTAACTGTTATGTGGGGCGATCCGGTTTTATAAGTGGATGGGTGGAATGGCTTTGGCATCCTTTAGGATGGTGTAAGCCGCATCATTTCTAACTAACCACGCAGGCTTTATCCGCTTCGGTGTATTCAATCACATATTCTGGGTAAATCTGATTTTTCTTAAAGATGACAAAGATGGAAGGATTCAACCTGGAATCCACACAGCTGTCATAGAACGCAGGAGGGCTGGTGTAGCTCCTCTTTCCTTCGGTCACATTTCCAACCAGGACTCGGGCAAAAAACATAACGATGTTTTGGGGATTAGACTGGCAGCTTTTATGGGCAGTAATGGCATCTTTTGTAAAGTAATTTCCTAGAAATAATAAGAAAAAAAAGGTTAAGAGTTATTATAAAAGGAAGTATGCCGTTTATTAAGAGTATTTATACATAATGAGATGACATGCATTGGCTACGTTAGCCATTTTCAACCAGTATGCCGCAAGAATTTTTTAAAACATTCAATACCTGACTATTTAGTCAGGGGCACTGACCTTTCCCCCCTTAGACTGTTAAATAGAAAAACAACAGCAGCCAATACAACCATAGCTGTCTGGTGTGGATGAATCAAAATTATGCCTTTGTGTGTGTGTGTGTGTGTGTGTGTGTGCCAAAGAATTCTAGCAATTATGTGTGCCATGACATAAAAGCGGTTGAAAAAGTCACTAAATATATGTCAACAATACCTTACTGATACTTACAAGCTTTCCTTTGTATTTAAAAAAAATGTCTATTATACAAGTATACTTGAAATCAGTGCATAATCCTTCTGGAATAACAGAAACATTTGCTAGTGTGCAGGGCTCACTGTGCTGGTGAGAGCCACTGGGTGCGATGACCACGTGGCGATGTCACACGATGCGATCCGTGCAGCGTGAGCTGATTTATAACTGATGAACCAGAGATCTTCCAGCAAAGGCCATTTGATAATGTGAGGGACAAGGGTCATTTACTACTGATGGTTAAGGCTGTGAAAAACGTGACCGGAAGAGGTACAGAATGAGCAGGCCATTAACCCTGCTTTTCAAAGGCAGTTGATTCCTCATCTTCAACTCTAGCACACCCTCTGATCATCAGAGCTTCCCATACTCAGCAGATCAACAAGTTCCCGACAAGTAAAATTTTCCCATTTTCATCATTGCCACATGCTTTTCTGCCCTCTTATATTATTTATTGATATTTTTATTGATTTCAAAGAGGAAGGGAGGAGAGAGAGAGAAACGTCGATGATGAGAGAGAATCATTCATTAGCCACAGCCAGAACTGAGCAATAATGGTGGACAATGTAGCCGGCAGGTGGTGTGGCTTCACGTGTGTAGGAGATCAGAGTCTGGGAGAATGAAGGCGTCTCAGGAAAAAGGGAGGTTTTCTGTTCCGAAAACAGAAGGCAGGAGCAGGACTAAGGTGACGCAGTCAGTTCCCAAGTTGATGTACCCCCTCCCACGTGGGCACTGAAGGCAGGGAGGAAGCTTGTTTTCTCCCCAGGACTACGAGACTGTGGCCTTTGTGGTTAATGCAGAATAACCACACCACCCCGTCACAGGAGCCACGCACAGCCCGCGTGGCGACCTGTGCGCCAGGCTTCTCTATGCCAGCACAAACCTTTTCCGTAGGTGGCGTCGTGCGTCCCCTGCAAGATCCAGTCAAAGTTATTCGCACAGATAGAGTCTACGTGAGCGCGGTGCGTGGCACAGAACAGGTTTCTCTCGAGGACCTTCATCTCCATTTTCCTCCTAAAGCGGGAGATGTGACACTTAGAACACCGAGAACACTCCTCTCCCGCACCGGGGAACGGCAGTGATGCCCACTAGAGTCTAACCGCCTTAAAATTTTCATTTCACCGGCGTTCAGAATGGAGCTCCTTACAGGAAGAAAACAGCTTTAGGAAACAAAATGGGTGAAAACGTTTAAGTGGCAGACACGTGAAATCACTGGATTACAAAACTAACGCCGAGAGAGAGAGAGAGAGAGAGAGAGAGAGAGAGAGAGAGAGAGAGAAGCGCCAGTGTGCACACACGGAAAAGCGGAGGTCGAAGAGGCTGCTGGCTACTAAAGGAAACCCGTGACTGCGCATCTTCAAGGACAGGCCTCAGCTAATCCCCTTAAACGCCTTGTGAAGAAACTTGACCGCGTGGCCACCGACCTTTGAAAGGAATCCCAGAGCTGTGGATTCCTGAGCTTCTTGATCTTTTCAATCTTGACGTGTTTCATCGTCGCTTTAAAACACTCACTCACTCGGGCATATTCCGGGCCATAGCTATTGATCTCTGACAACTAAAAAAAATAAATAAATAAAAATGTGTACATGTAAAAACGTGGAATAGGACACACTGAAAGCAGACCATGGCCACAGGTGTGGCCCCCGATGCCATGGAGGATCCTCGCCAGGCCGCGGACAGCAGGTGGGACACGCTGTCACAGGCCGCCCTGCCTGGCGGCGTATTCCAGTGATGAACCACCCAGTCGGCGCTGGGCCTGTCTGTTCAGGCCGACGTGGCTAACGCAGCATCGTGCCTAGCGGTAAAGGGAGACCCCCAAGGCGCCTGCGTTAGTCCAGTGACCCGGCGAGTTCAAGGCCATCCGGGGTGGCCTTGCAGCCCGAGCAAAGCAGCCCGCACCCCGAGCTTGAGCGCGACGCACAGGCTCAACGACCGACCGAGGGCGTCGTGCCCAGCCGCACCAGGGGACGAGCCGAGGCACCGTGTGTGTGTGTGTGTGTGTGTGTGTGTGTGTCTCCCCGGGAAACCAGCTTCGGAAGGCCAACTAAGGGACAAGTCCCGTTCACTCTCCCAGTTCCGGTTCCCTCGCCCGGAAAGTTAAGGGCCTGGCATCTACCTGCCAGGGCTGTCAGGGGGTCTGCCCCGGGGGGACCCTGTGTGGCAGGACTCTGGAGACAAGGCTCCCCGGACAGGGCAGTGGCGTCCCTGGGAAAGCGACGCCATCACTGCGGAGCCGCCCACCTCTAAACCTCGACCCCGGAGTTTCACAGGAGCGATTCGTTCTTCCATTCCCACGAGTGCACACACACACATGGGTAGCAACGTGCTTTTCCCCACCGTCCCACGGCCACCCCCTGAAAAGTAAACACCACGTACCTCATATCCATTCTGTGGCGAGGAGGGAGGCTTCTGCTGAGGGAGAAATGAGGCCACAGGCTCTGGCAGGGTCGGTGCCGGCGGATGGCTACAAGAAGAGAGAGGGAGAACTCACTTGCCCCCTGTCCCGTGGGCCCGAGTACTTTGGGTCCTTCACTCCCAGCCACTAAGCAAAGATCTCTCAGATAATGTTCTCCTTGTTTTGTTTTTTGACTTGGACTACACATCCCTGCACGTTGCTGATGCAGATGCACCAGCCATCGTGCCTTTTGAAAAATGCAGAAATGATTCCAACTTTGGTAAATTAATTAAATGCCATTTCCCCATTCAACTGAAAAGTGTAAAAGCATTGATTCTTTTATTTTTTTTTTGCCAAAAGCCAGCACTGTATTCCAAAAGAGGCAAGTCGTTTCATAAAGTAAGAAACTGAAACCTAATTCCATAGTTATTAGGAAACTAAAACACTCACACTAATTTTTAAACGCTTAAAAGTCTAGACTATTAAAAAACAAAAAACAAAAAAAACCAAGCAAACCATGTTCCAGTTCATATATGATTCAAGGCCAAAACACTGAATTTTAAAATGAAGTAAAACAGAAATTGAACAATTACTCATAAACATCCAACCAAGTGACATTTAGTCTTTTACGGAAGGGGGAGGCCGGGGGCAGAAGCAGCTCCTTAAATGGCTAAAATGAACGTTAGAGACAGCCCTCCTGGGAGGATTTCCAGTCAGGAGGCACCACCTCAACCTCAGCCTGCGCTTAAGTCTTCTTAAACACAAAGCACGTGGGATGGGGGAGGGAAGTGCACACACAGACACACACACACACACACACACACACACACAGACACACACACACAGACACACACACACACACACGTACGTTCAACTTTTCACGTCCTCCTCGCTGGTTTGGCAGTTAACTGCTTTTCTCTTTCAAATTCCTCCTCTCTTTGCTGTTCCCTTTCCAATTCTTCTTTCTGCCTCTTCTGCTGCAGTTTAAGTGCTCTTTTTCTTTTTAAACTTTGATGTCTTTTTTGTGAAGCACCAGCATTTCCTTCCTTATATTCACCAACTTGGCATGGTATGTCACTAATCACTGGAATCCAACCTGGAACCCTTCCGTCCTTGGGCTGATGCTCTATCCACTGAGACAAACCGGCTAGGGCATTCATACCGTGTGTTGATACAAATTGGAATTTATCGACTCATTTTCGAGACAATGGGGGGGAGGGGAAGAACATGAACTAGATAGATATTAGATAATATTAAGGACTCCTTGTCAATTTTGTTAGATGGGTTAATGGCATTATGTAATGTTTTTTAAAACAGACACACCTGAAGTATTTACAGTGAAATGAAAGGATGTGTGAAATTATTTCAGCAAAAGATGATGGTGGAGATAGATGAGACAAGAATGATAAAATATTGACACTCATTGAAATTGGGCTTCTCCATATAACCCCCCAATAACACACTGGAATTGTATTGTACAATTTTCTCTACTTTAACTTTGACATTTTCCATAATGAAAAAATGGAAATCTTCCCATTTATAACAGCATGGACTTGGAGGGCATTATGATAACTGAAATAAGTCAGTCAGTGAAAGACAAATGCCGTATGATTTCACTTACATGTGGAATCTGAAGAACAAAATAAATGGACAAACAAAATGGAAACAGACTCGTAGTAGACACAGAGAGCATCGGATGGTTGCCAGAAGGGAGGAGGGCTAGGGGGCTGGATGAAAAGGTGAAGAGATAAAGGGTTACAGATTGGACCTGGCCAGTGTGGCTCAGTGGTTGAGCATCGACCTAGGAACCATGAGATCAGTTTGATTCCCGGTCAGGGAACAAGCCCGGGTTTCGAGCTCGATCCCCAGTGTGGGGTATGCAGGAGGCAGCCGATCCATGATTCTCTCTCCTCATTGAGGTTTCTATCTGTCTCTCCTTCTCCCTTCCTCTCTGAAATCAATAAAAACATTTTCTTTAAAAGGAAGTACAGATTGGTGGTTATGAAATAGTCACTAGGGATGTAAAGTAGAGCACAGAGAATAGAGTCAATATTGTCATAACTGTGTATGGGGACTGGAAATATCAAGAGGAAGACTTTGTAAAGTATATGATTATCTAACCACTATGCTGTACACCTGAAACTAATACAAAATAATATTAAGTGTAAACTATAATTGAAAAGTAAAATTTTAAGTCATTTCAGAAAAAAAAAAAAACAAAGAAAGAAAAAGAAATTAAAGGAAAGGAAAAAAAATTCAGAGAAAATTAGGCAATAGTGGCAGAAAGTAAAGCTAAAGGGATATGAAGACTGAAATTCTGAGGATAAAATGGTCTGGCACTAGCCAGAGAAAAGTATTAGGAAATCCGATGTGATTCAGTTTACTAGGCTTCATCCCATACACCAAAAGGCTACAAGTTCAATTCCTAGTCAGGGCACATGCCCGGGTTGCAGGCTCAGTCCCTGGTAGGAGAAGTGTAGGAGGCAGTTGATTGATGTTCTGATGTTTTTTTCTCTGTCCCTCTTCCTTCCTCTCTCTCTCTAAAATTCAGTAAGTTAAAAAAAAAAAAAAGTCATGCCCTAACCAGTTTGCTCAGTGGGTAGAGCATCAGCCTTCGGACTGAAAGGTCCCAGGTTCGATTCCAGTCAAGGGCATGTACCTTGGTTGCAGGCCCATCCCCAGTAGGAGGTGTGCAGGAGGCAGCTGATCGATGTTTCTCTCTCATCGACGTTTCTACCTCTCTCTAAAAAAAAAAAAAAAAAAATCAATAAATTAAAAAAAAAAAAAGTCAGGGCTGCTCAGGTTTTAAAGCAGAATTGGAACCGACTCCTGAGGCCCTGACAGGGCTCAGTCCTCCCCCCATCCTCGAACTCTTGTAAAACGTTTTCCTTATTACACCACGTTTGTTCTTTAACTAATTCCCTCTCTCACGAAATATCTTAATTCCTATCACCAAAAGAACCTAGTTAGAACACTTTGATTTTGTACCCTCCTTGAAATCTAGTTTCTTTGTTTGTTTTGTTTTGTCTTGTTTTAAATGTTTTTATTGATTTCAGAGAGGGAGGAAGAGGGAGAGAGAGATAGAAATATCATTGATGAGAGAGAATTGCCAATTGGCTGCCTCCCACACATCCCCTACTGGGGACTGAGCCAGCAACCCAGGTATGTGCTCTGACCGGGAATCTAACTGAGACTTCATGGTTCATGGGTCAACACTCAACCACTGAGAACATCGGCCAGACTTGAAATTTGTTTTTACATAATCACACATCACTCCCCCCCCAAAAAAAATCCAACTCCAAAAATGTTCATGGATAATGTAGATTTTACTGAATTTCATGAGCACACAGAGGAGAGTCACACTGAATTCCCCACAGCAAAATTTCCTTTAAAAATCCCCTTTGTCAACTTTTTCTTTTTCCAAATCCTCTTGCTCAGCTACCTCAACCCTTTTTTCTTTCCATTTCTTCCACAGCCTCCCACCTTTATAAATCCTCTCAGTAAAAACACACAAGAACCCACAGCAAAGAGCACTCAGCACTTCTCATCCTTTTCTGGGCACACCCCAGTAACCCAACCATTCCCAACTACAGAAGCTGAGCCCCAGGGTCGTGAAGAGATTTGCCCAAAGTCCCCGGTAAGTTAGAGATAGATTTCCTACACTAGTCTTCTTCCCAGCACACGGTGCAGCTTCAAAACACCTCACTCACAGGCAATGCCAAAAGGAGCAGCAATGAAATGCAAGCAGGAACATCAAGACAACAGACTGCAGCCCAGCCGGCGTGGCTCAGTGGTTGAGCATCGATCCATGAACCAAGAGGTCACCGGTTCGATTCCCAGTCGTGTCTACCTCTCTACCCCACTCCCTTCCCCCGCCCCTCTCTTTCTAAAACCAATAAAAACATATCTTAAAAAAGGAAGGAAACAGGCTCCAAATGCGAGTGGGTCGGAGGGATCCGTGTGTGACCGCCTCGCACCTCTGCCAGCGGGCACTGCCTCAGAACACTTACTCTGGCCCACTTTTCATCTGCGCCACTTCCCGGGCAGACACAAATGTTGGTCTTCTGACGACATCCTTTTGGGTCTTGGAAATTATGTTTGTCTGCATCATCCCTTTAGACAGAAAAAAATAAGAGAGCCAACAAGAATGAAGGGTTAGTCCTAGAAAATGATTTGTTGTTATTTTTTTCAGAGACTAGTAAAACAGCAAATATTCATGTCTGACCAGTATATGTATAAATAAGGGAAAAGCTTTTTGGATGGAAATTGCTCATGATAAAAACTTGTAAACTTCACCAAAACCGGTTTGGCTCAGTGGTAGAGGGTTGGCCTGCGGACTGAAAGGTCCCAGGTTCAATTCCGGTCAAGGGCATATATACCTTGGTTGCGGGCACATCCCCAGTGGGGGGTGTGCAAGAGGCAGCTGGTCGATGATTCTCCCTCATCGATGTTTCTAACTCTCTATCCCTCTCTCTTCCTCTCTGTAAAAAAATCAATAAAATAGGTTTTAAAAAAACAAACAAAAAAACTTGTAAACTTCACTGCCCTTTTTTATAAGGCCCAGAAAACAAAGAGGTGAATAGCATTTAGCAATGAAGCTAATCTTAGCAATAAATCAAAGTCAGGTGGTAAGTAAGAGAGCTAGGGTAGCCAGATAACAAGACATCATCTATGTAAGCTGCCCTAAACCAGGCATTAATGACGTTATAACATTACACGATGTAATCATATATTTTGAAGGTTTTTTTTCTACATAAAGTGTGAAATGTCATTTTTCAATTCATGCATGTTGTAGACCTAGATCCAAGCTTTAACCAGAGTGATTGCATTGAAGAGGAAATCCCTGCATATTGCTGCAATGACTTTCTTATAAACATGCACTGCCCACGTGATACAGCAATCCCACTCCTTGGTATTCACCCAAGAGAAATGACATCCTGTATCTACCGGGAGACCTGCAGTTCAATGTTCCCAATAGCCAGCCAAATACCCATCAAGAGATGAATGGAGAAACACACCATGATAGATCTCGACAATGGAATATTACTCAGCAATGAAAAGGGAAGGACTACTATACCAGCAACAATATAGCTAAATCTGAAAGACATTATTGTGAGTGAAAGAAGCCAGCTGAAGACAGAGCACACACTAGAAGATTCTGTTGATACGAAGTTCCAGAATAGATCAAACAAATCGATAGTGTCAGAAAGCAAAGCAGTTGGAGGCAGGGGAAGGCTCATGGCAAAAAGACACGAGGAAACTTTTTGGATGGTTGAGACAGTGCTCTATCTTGATGAGGATAGAAGTTGAATGCATTTGGCCAAAACCGGTTTGGCTCAGGGGATAGAGCATCGGCCTGCGGACTGAAAGGTTCCAGGTTTGATTTTGGTCAAGAACATGTACCTTGGTGGTGGGCACAGCCCCAGTGTGGGGCGGGCAGGAGGCAGGTGATGGATGTTTTCTCTCATTGATGTTTCTAACTCTCTATCCCTCTCTCTTCCTCTCTCTGAAAAATAAATAAAATAAAATAAAAAAATAAAATAGAAGTTGCATGCATTTGTCAACAGTCTGGTTTGGCTCAGTGGATAGAGTGTTGGCCTGCAGACTGAAGGGTCCCAGGTTCAATTCCGGTCAAGGGCATGTACCTTGGTTTCGGGCACATTCCCAGTAGAGTGTGTAGGAGGCAGCTGATTGATGGTTCTCTCTCATTGACATTTCTGACACTCTCTCTCCCTCTCCATTCCTCCCTGTAAAAAAATCAATAATATATATATTTTTTTTAAAGAAAAAAATATTCCTAAGAAGATGAAAAACCAAGCACATTTTACCATTGCCCAGTTGTTTTTCAAAAATGTTGGTATAATAGATCCTTCAAAGCTACACTAGAAATTAGTACAGAGTCCAAATCTCAGGTATCACCTGGGCATTTTGAGGACTTGAGCAAGTCTCCTTTACCTCTTTCACAGCACCTGCAGGGCAGGCCCTGAAGGACCGAGCACGTGACCATCTGCAGGGAGCGTCCCGAGGATGCAGCCGACGGGCCTGCACGTTCACAGGGAGGGCAGCACTGCCCTGATTTCGTACTAAACACTCCCGCAGAGGGGTAGAAGCCGACCAGGAGCCTTGCCATGGTGGCTCAGATAAGCACAGCAGAAGGCAGCTCTTTAGAACACATGATGGGTCAAACCAAAGAATGACCTAGACTAAAGGATGACGCCTGAAAGGATCAGCAAGGTTCTACTTCCCTGAAGGCACCCACAGGCCCAGGTCTCCACTGTCGTCATCAGCACCTGAAAGTTATGCCTCAGCTGGGAAGCAGCATGCCCAGAATCTGAAACTCAGAATGGTGAAGCTGGAAGTAACCCCCAGAAACCACTTAACCCAATGCCCCCCATTTGACAGATGAGAGAACTGAGGCCTAGTGAGGCCAGGGCTGCTCCCAGGGTTACATAGCTACTGTTTGTCAGAGCCAAGACTAGAGCATGGGTCTTCTGAGGGCCACTGGCTTCCACACACACATACCCCACCACTGCTGGTCTTGCTAAAAGAACCCTGAACCCACATCCTCTCGGCTCCACCCTGCAGGTCCACTCATGCCCATTCCATTGACGGGCACCACTGCAGGTCCACTCATGCCCATTCCATTGACGGGCACCACTGCAAAACGCAGACTCTTACCTTGGAAACTCAGCTCGAAGTTCTCAGAACCTGCATGAAATGGCACAATGCCCCTTGGAGTGCAGAGGAAGACAGACTCCAGGTATGAGGAATCGATGCTCGAAATTTGATGACTGTCTCCCTAAAAAATAAATAAATAAATAAAAATCTACCACTGTATCTTCTGTAATTTTATTTTAACCCTGGGATTTAAAGAGGAACTGTCTTGCCTCCAAGACCAGTTCATAAAGGCTCTCCCCTTTTATGGTTTTCTCCATCCAAGGACCAAGAAAGAACAGTCTTCCCTGTAGGAACTACACTTGGTGGATGCCGTAAAAATATAGCTCTTTGCAATAATCTTTTATTAAGTATATTTTATTCAGAGAGGAAGGAAGAGGGAGAGAGAGATTGAAACATCAATAATGAGAATCATTGATCGGCTGCCTCTTGCACGCCCCGCACAGGGGATTGAGCCTGCAAACCCAAGCATGTGCCCTTGACCGGAATTAAACCTGGGACCCTTCAGTCCGAAGGCCAAAACTCTATCTACTGGTCCAAACCCACTCTAGGGCTTTTTACACCTTCCATAAAGTATGACCCTAGTGTACCAAGCAACTCAAACCCAACGTATGCACATCCTGTCTGCCCTGCTAACAGAACCCAGCACTCTTATCATGAAGGAGAGACCCTGGAGGCTCTAAAAGCCCATCACATGAGAAAGCAGGTAAAGCTCCAGTGGGTAACACTGCTGTCCAAATGTAAATGACCCACGGCTCCTCCTCTGTATTTGCTTACCTGACCCCGAGTAAGCAAATACAATGGACTAAGTCTCTAGTTAGTCCACAACACTTGAATTTACCACTAACTATAATGAAAAGGACTAGAAATACCCCTGAAACATAAAGACATACTCTCAGGCCTCAAGACATTTATGAAGGGCCTGAAATCAGAATGGTGGGTAAAGGGAAGTATGTCAACTCTAGCAAGGAGGCAGGCCAGGCCACGCCACCGTTCCACTGTCCTTGGCAGGGGTGGCAGCCTGTGGGAAGCTGCCCATTACCTTCACTAGCAGAGAGGTGTGGACAGCAGAGAGGTGTGGACAGGGAGTCCGGAAGGCTGGTCAACCTTGAGGCTCTGGTAAGGGTCAGAGCCACACACCCACGGTCTGGTAGAGACAAAGGGAGCTGAACCAGCCTCTCCCTTTTAGTCTTATGTAAATCCTTATTAATGGGCTATCATCCCGCTATTACTGGAATTGCCTGCCTAAGGGCTGTGGGTGTACCCCAGACCTGAATTAAAAAAGGATAGCAAGGCCAGAGCAAAGAGAAGTCCTCTCTTGGACTTCTGACAGCCCCCAATTCCCAAATTGATATTTTCTTGTCTAGTCTCTTTCATTTGCGTGGGGCCTCCTCCAGAGACCGAACCCTGAACCCTGAACCTGAACCCTGAACCTCGTGGGACATGGGAGGGTACACTCGCAGCAGCCCACGGGTAGACTCGTGTAGCAGATATTGTATTCTTCACTTCTGACTGGCTCTTTCTTATGGTTTTTATGTCCTTTTTAATGCTTACTATCTCTTCAGGTTCTCACTGAATCACCCATTCTTCCCACATTTAATCTCTGGAACCCTGATGTCATTAAAATGCAAACATTCCCCACGGCTTTTCCCTTAGCTTACTGAAAATTTCAATTATTTGACATAAGAACCATTGAGACCTATAGTTCATTTTAACCAAAGCTAATTAACTTGATTTTGTAATTTCCATTTCCACAGGCACCTCACATAATCACTTTTATTTTTACTTATTTTTTAAAATATATTTTATTGATTTTTTACAGAGGAAGAGAGAGGGATAGAGAGTTAGAAACATCCATGAGAGAGAATCATCGATCAGCTGCCTCTTGCACACCCTCCACTGGGGATGTGTCCGCAACCAAGGCACATGCACCTGCCCGGAATCGAACCTGGGACTCTTCAGTCTGCAGGCCGACGCTATATCCATTGAGCCAAACCGACTTCGGCCAGAATCACTTTTAAGAAACTGCACTTTGCCCTACCCGGCTTGGCTCAGTGGATCGTGTCGGCCTGTGGACTGAAGGGTCCCAGCTTCTATTCTGGTTAAGGGCACATACCCGGGTTGTGGGCTAGATTCCCATGTAGGGGGCTTGTAATTGAGTAGGATCAAAACTCAAGAATGTTGTAAACATCTTGACCATGCCCTTACTTGGCCTCGTGGCATTTGGCTATAAAATACACGGCTCGCCTCGTAGTCTGTGGCACTGTCTCTCCATCAGAGAAGCAGCATCCCACGGAGACCCAGCTTTCATTCTCTTGTCTGTCTTTTCTCCATCCTTCACCAACTCCTCTCAGGGTCACCGAGCCTGGCGGAGCTGGGGCGGCACAGAGGGCGCCCTGGGGCTGCGTGTGCCATGGCCGTGCCGGCTCGCCACACACCAGAGAGAAGCTCTGCTTACCTAAATGTGTACCCCAACTAGCATGTCCCTGTGTGGGTGCGCCTCAGATGCTCCAGGTCCAGCCTTTCTAGTGCCTCTGAATTCAGACTGGGAGCCCTCAAAACCCTCTGTGTGTCAGCCTGCTGATTCCCCACTCTCCCTGTTTCCTGGCTGGAAGCCATGATCTGTACAGCCATGCACTAAGACTGGTAGGCAAACTGCGGCTCGAGAGCCACATGCGGTGCGCAGGCAGCAGTTTGCCTCTCTGTTGACTAAATGAGTTTGCCGACCACTGACCTAGACTCTTGATTCCAATAACTACAGGCTGTTGTTGTTCCTTGTGATGAAGCCCCCATTCCAGCAGTCAGCAAACTCATTAGTCAGAGCGGCATGTGGCTCGAGAGCCTCAGTTTGCCGACCACTACACTAATATATGGAAAGCTATCTCAAGGTCCCACTCCAGTCCCTGATAGAAGGGAATGTAGCAGACTCACGACTCAAGCGATTTCTTAAAAATAATACATCTCGCCGAAACCGGTTTGGCTCAGTGGATAGAGCGTCGGTCTGCGGACTGAAGGGTCCCGGGTTCGATTCCGGTCAAGGGCATGTACCTTGATTGCGGGCACATCCCCAGTAGGGGGTGTGCACGAGGCAGCTGGTCAATGTTTCTCTCTCATCCATGTTTCTAGCTCTCTATCCCTCTCCCTTCCTCTCTGTAAAAAAATCAATAAAATATACTTAAAATAATAATAATATGTCTCGGTTTATAACTGCAATCACAGTACATGCCTGCGAAGACAATGGCAATACAGTTGTGCGTATTGTAAAAAGCACCGCTTCCTCCACATCCACCCTCCATGGGTGACCACGGAGGCCTCAAACACGTTGGTAATGGTTTTCCCCTGGAGTGGGCAAGTGTAGACACGCGCCTCCAGCGGAGGAACGGAACTCACCTTCTCCCCGTACGGAACCCATCTGTGAGATCCACTCTTCCAATACCAAACCCATTTTGTGGCGAGGACAGGATTATTGGGCAGTGTGACAGACGAAGGTGTGGAGATACGGCGGATGGGTTTCAAGCCACAAGTCATTTTCTGGAAATTGATTTGTAAATTTCCAAAAGGAATGCTGATGGGGGGAAAAGATTAAAGTTAATCAAAATGCTTCACCGACCTCTGTTTCCTACAATCCCGTCTTCCCTAACAAAAGCACAGAACTGTTATTTTAGAGCTGAAAGGGGTCTTCGGATTTTCTTGATATATCTGCCAGTCTTAACAGGTAAAAGAAACAGCTAAAACACAGAAAGGTAATGTCACTCACCTATCCTACATATTCAATAGTATCACAAAATCCACTTTCCTCAAAAACTATCCCAAATAAGACTGTACACACACACACACACACACACACACACACACACACACTGGTTCAGGGTTAGAAAGTGATGAGAAACTCACAGGTCAGTTTTTTCAATTGTTTATCAAAAGACCTTTTTGAGAAGCCAGCAAGGTCAAAGTTATTTTCATAAAATATTAAGACATTCCGTGCCTTTTTTTCACTTGCGTATGCTCACAGGTGCACAGTAGAGTTTTCAAGAGGCCACATCATGTGTGATTTCAAAATAGATTTCCAAAAATATAAAACAATGCCATTCTTCTCAATGAATTTTTGTTTTAGAAAACGGTTACTTTGACATGTAGATTGCAACAAGATGGCGGCAGAGGTAAAAGCCTAACTGCAGCCGCACTCAACAATTTCAAAAAATACAACTAAAATATAAAGTGGACACTATCCAGAACTACAGGAAAGTTGACTGACTGGGAATTCTACAACTAGAAGGAAAGAAAACCAGAAGAAAAACCAGAGGAGCTGTAGAAGCCTAAGGTACGGAGGCACCGTGCGCGCGGAGAGGACGGAGCCGGAGAGGAGGGGCGGCTGAGTGCCTGGCTGGCGTTCCCCAGCGGGAAGGAGATAAAAGCTCCGGACTGTGCTGAACCCCAACTCCGACTGCACTGAACCCCAGTTCTGGGCGAGACCCTGGAGTCCCAGCCTCATACAGCGGGAATCTGCCTGTAAGGCGGAAGCTAAGGGGAGCCGGGAGCCGGCTAAAGGCAGAGCTCCGGAGTCGCGCACATTGCGCGCACAGAGGACAGACAGTTGATTGGGCCGCGAGATCGCCCTAGCAGGAAGGAGACATAAGCTCCGGACTGTGCTTAACCCCACTTCCAACTGCTCTGAACCAGTTGTGGGCTTGTTGGGGGAGAGACTACACTGTCTGGTAGCTGGCGAAGCTCTAGGGTGCCTTTCTCTCAGAGGTGCTTGCAGCGAGTACCAAAGGACACTGAGGTACACTGAGACTCAGGAACCTCCGAGGGCGGGGCTAACCGGAAGCCAAGGCTGTAGGCTCCAACCTGAAACTCTGCCCCATCCAAGCTGAACTCAGAGGCTTTTGCAGGTTTCCAAGTCTAGTGGAATAAGGTTGTCTCCTGGCATAGACACAGCTGATCCTCCCAACCTACCAACTCAGGGAAGCAGCGAAAATGTCGAAACAAGGAAACAGATCACAAACGAAAGAAATGGAGGACAAAAAGTGACTGGATATAGAGTTCAAAACCACGCTTATAAGGTTGTTCAACAATCTCTTAGAAAAGGCAGATAAAATAAATGAGACCTATGAGGATATGAAAAGGGATCAACAAGAAATAATAAAGGGTCAACAAGAAATAATAAAGGGTCAACTAGAAATAAAGAATACATTCTCTGAAATAAAAAATATTATACAGAGTCCTAAAAACAGATTGGAAGATTGCAAGAATCAAGTCAAAGATTTGGAACACAAAGAGCCAGAGGACACTCCTCCGCAGAAGCAAGAAGACAAGAGAATCCAGAAAGTTGAAGATAATGTAAGAAACCTCTGGGACAACTTCAAGCGAACCAACATCAGAATTATGGGCATCCCAGAAGATGACAGAGAGCAAGATACTGAAAACATATTGAAAGAAATAGTGACAGAAAACTTCCCCCACCTGGTGAAAGAAATAGACTTACACGTCCAGGAAGCACACAGAACCCCAAACAAAAGGAATCCAAAGAGGACCACACCAAGACACATCATAATTAAAATTCCAAGAGCTAAAGACAAAGAGAGAATATTAAAAGCAGCAAGACAAAAGCAGGTAGTTACCTATAAAGGGGCACCCATACGACTGTCAGCTGATTTCTCAACAGAAACCATGCAGGCCAGACGGGAATGGCAAGAAATATTCAAGGTGATGAATAACAAGAACCTACAGCCAAAAATACTCTACCCAGCAAAGCTATCACTCAGAATAGAAGGCCAGATAAAGAGCTTCACAAATAAATTTAAGCTAAAGGAGTTCATCACTGCCAAGCCAGAATTATATGAATTGCTAAAAGGGGTTCTTTAGGAAGAGGAAGAAAATAAAGATAAAAATTATGAACAGACACGTAACTATCAACAAGTGAGTCTAAAAACCAAGGGAAGTAAAAATCATGATGAACAATATTAACTGGTGAATATAATAGAATCAGAAGTATGGAAGGGGAGTGGACTGATGATTCTCGGGGAAATGGGGTGTGGGGCGGGGCGGGAAGAGACTGAACATAAACTGCACCTATGGATGAGGACAATGGGGATGGGGTAAGGGCAGAGAGTTGAATGGGAACTTGGTGGAGGGGAGCAATGGAGGGGGGGAATGAGGAACATTTGTAATAATATGAACAATAAAGATTTATTTTAAAAAATTTTTAAAAAAGAAAATCTAAAAAAAAAACGGTTACTTTTGGTTATACATATCTACGGGTATAGTTATGTGCTCATAACTGCATAATTATATAAATATAGCTATATGAAATTTTATATGAACATGTAATGAGTTTACTTTTAAACGAATTAGTACTTTGTCTTGGTTTTTATTTTTACTATGATAAATGTGGATGGCCATAATACATACAATCAGAAGCTCTTTGGGATCCTCAATACATTTTAAGTCTGTTAGAAGGGTTGGGTCCTGAGACCAAAATGCTTGAGAATTATTGCTCCAAGAAGCACCTCTTTGATCAATGGTTGTCAACCAGGAATGACTTTGTCCTCAGGGGGACATTTGGCAATGTCTGCAGACATTTTGATTATCACAACTGACATCTAGTGGTTAAAGGGCAGCGATGCTGCTATACCAACCCCCTTCAAAAAAGAACAACAATTATTACTATTTTCTGGCCCAAAAGTAAATAGTGCTAAAGAAGCCCTATTTCAAATTTAATGGGAGGGGGCCCGCCTGAAATTCACCTACAAACAAGAAAATAGCCGGTGCCACCCCCTAGTGGCCAAATGCAGCAACAGAATCTCCACCAAAAATTCACTCAACTTGCAGAGGATGAAATGAGATTTTTTTCCCTCCCCAAAGAATTTCCTTATTAAACGAGAATGCATCTTATAAAAATGGTCATATGTGGCATCACCTATTTCAGCCCTGACAGAATCAGAGATATCAGGGTCTAAGAGAAAGAAAACAGCAAAGAAAAAGGAAGTTATAAAATGCTAACATTTACAACAAAATTCTGCACTGGAACTATGTGAAGTTGCTCAAATCATATTCTAAAACTGTGAAATTAAGCCAAAGGCTCTTTTGAGGTAATCAGTTAGTACTTTTTACAGTTCTTTCATAAGCCGGTAGAAATACAAACCAGCATTTGCATGGTGTTCACTTGCACACAAAGTAAACAGTGACAACGACAGACAACACCTAAGCTAATAAATCGCGTCACTGTTTCCTTTGCGTGAGTCAGCAAATAAACTCAGAGGAAGCCGTGGCCGCTTTATTCCAACTTTACACCCGGACAGGATTATCCAGGCCCTGCGTGACTTCAGACCCACCTTTCCTCCCACCATGAACTAAGCAGGCGTTGGCTGTTTGTTTTTATCTAAAACTTGAACGGGATTCTGAAGGACAATTGTGGCTTCTTCTCATAAGCCTAACACTATGCTTTCCTTCGATGATGCTGTGAATCTCACCAGCCGGAGTCCAGCCACCAACGTACCTGCAGATGTTTGGGTCACAGTAGGCCTTCTCGATATTCTCCATGGGCTGGAGGTCCGCCCAGGTGTTTTCATTCATCACCTGCCAGCGGTACGGCAGGTGAAAGTGAACCTTGTTGCACCCTCCTACGGGGACAAGAGAGGAGGGCTGATGGGACTGGAACCAATTCCACGGAGGCCTCTGCCGACGCTCCCGTCAAAGCGTGCCTTTCCCACGCAGCCAGGACCGCATGCGGGCACATGCTGCCTGTCTCCACCTCTGCCCATGCTGGCGCTGCCTGCGCCGCCCCACCACCGCATTTCCCGGTTCCTTTACCACCCACGGAGACGCCCCAAAAAGTCCCTTTACCCACATGAAGATCCGAGGTCACTCTAAATGTACAGTTTAGCTGAAACCGGTTAGGCTCAGTGGTAGAGCGTCGGTCTGCGGACTGAAAGGTCCCGGGTTTGATTCTGGTCAAGGGCATGTACATTGGTTGCGGGCACATCCCCAGTGGGGGGTGTGCAAGAGGCAGCTGGTCGATGTTTCTCTCTCATCGACGCGTCTAGCTCTCTATCTCTCTCCCTTCCTCTCTGTAAAATATTAATATATTAAAAACTAAAAATAAAAAATAAATGTACAGTTTACCCTTTGTATCTCTCTCTCCATCTACCTTTCTTTCTGAAATCAATAAAAATATTTTTTTAACCTATGTTATATGTACTTTATGACAAAAAGAGAAAGAAAAATTTAAGTTAAAGACTTTTGATTGAGAGAGCACAGGGAAGAATCCTCAAGCAAACAAAACCAGACCTGATGTCCAAGCCTGGGACACAGGCAGGAAGGGGGAAAAGACATTTAAAAGTGAGAGGACCGCCGAAACCAGTTTGGCTCAGTGGTAGAGCGTCGGTCTGCGGAATGAAAGGTCCCAGGTTCGATTCCGGTCAAGGGCATGTACATTGGTTGCGGGCACATCTCCAGTGGGGGGATGTGTAAGAGGCAGCTGGTTGATGTTTCTCTCTCATCGACGTTTCTAGCTCGCTATCTCTCTCCCTTCCTCTCTGTAAAATATCAATAAAATGTATTTTTTTTTAAAAAATAAATAAATAAAATAAATAAAAGTGAGAGGACCGGAATTTGTCCCAAGCACAGACCCATGGGAATCATTTCTACAGGATGCCTGGTGGGAGGGGACAGGGACCAGGTATGAATGCTCTTCAGCTGGAATGACCAACAGATGGCCGGGCCTGTGGAGCACAGGTGTCTTGTATGGATGTCTGGCCACAAGAGGGACGATCAATATATGTAAGAGAGTAATATGCAAAGTGTCCCCTCAGGAGTTCGACCGGGAGACAGGGAGTTTGATTGTTCACGATGATGGGCACTGGCCACCAGGGGGCGGCACGGGATGAAGGGAGGCCCCCTCCCCCCCACCAGCCTGCAGCGGCAGCTGGGGAAGGCCGGCCCAGGCTGGCGGCCAGAAGGCTCTGATTGGCCCTGACGGCAGGCCAGGCGCAGGGACCCTGCCCACGCACACAGTTCGTGCACCAGGCCTCCCGTGCTGAACGATGACCGGGAAATGAACTTTGAAATGGGTGTCTGCTAAGATTCCTTTGTGTTTTTTTTTGAATTTGTTGTTTGCTTGCTTTTTAGTACATGAAAAGATGGGTCCCTGGTTGAGCATAATTTTTTTAAAAAAAATGTTCTCATTGATTTTTAAAAAATATATATTTTATTGATATTTTACAGAGAGGAAGGGAGAGAGATAGAGAGCCAGAAACGTCGATGAGAGAGAAACACCGACCAGTCGTCTCCTGCACACCCCTACTGGGGATGTGCCCGCAACCAATGTACATGCCCCTGACCGGAATCGAACCCGGGACCCTTCAGTCCGCAGACCGACGCTCTACCACTGAGCCAAACCGGTTTCGGCTGAGCATAATATTTCACCTAAAAGGGAATTGTGAAAGAAGAAAGTGTAATAGAATGCACTGGCGAAGAACACAGACAAGCTGGGCAGTTTAGGGTCAAAACCCAACCTGGCTCCTTGTACAGAAAAAGCGGTAACGTCTGCATGCCTCCAGGCTCCCCGTCTGTAAGATGGGTTAGCGACCGAACCCATTTCTAGGGTTGGTGTAAAGCGTAAAGAAGATGCACGCGATGTTCTCAGCCTTGTGCCTCACGCGGAGTACATGCTTAGTAAATGTAAGCCATGCCGCCATGAATAGTTTCTATTTCTAGAAAGACCCTAAGTTACTCACTATATCGACAACCCTTATGCAGATGGTCAAGACAAATCTCCTCTGAATCAGGATCATCCACGGTATTTGCGACGTCGGATACAGAACCTGTAAAACAGAAGAGGATGCATGTATGCCGATCTTAATTTTAAATCGAAAATCAAGGCCCCTGATCTCACAATGGGAGAGAAGGTCCGAAACTGGGCCGTGGTCAAGAGAATCCCTGGCTGATGTGCTGCTCGTAACAAGCCCTCCATAAAAACAAGCGTGACTATTAAGATAATACTCACGCTTGTTTTTATGACAGTGACGCTGACTTCTTAAACCATGGTCAAAACTACTCCTGCTCTCAATACATGTAAGCATCGCTTCTCGGCCTTTTGGCTAAGATCAAGTGTAGTATCGATGTATGTAAGCAGTTTATTCCATGCTCTTCTCCCGGTAGGTCCTTCAGTCTCCTGGCCAGTTCCACCCCTGAACGCAAACCCTCTAAAACTCGATGCCTCTTCCTAACTGCTGGGGAACATCCTAAGCGAAACTGCCAGCCACAGCGGCTCTGCTGCAGACACGACGCGGGGACCCCCTTGGGCCCTTCCGTGACTTACACAGCACATAGCCGGGTGTCTTCCTGGCAAGCTCACTGGCGGAGGTGACAGGCACTTGAGAAGAGTTCCGACCAGGGACCTCCGAGGCGGTGGCTCTGTGGTTTGAGGAAGGTGTCAGAGGCGGTACCGTGGGCCCGGTGCTCGCTAACGGGTGGGCAGTGGGCTCCCCCGGTGTGCGCAGGGCCTGGGCTCTCAGGTTCTGGCTTGCAGAGCCTAACACATCCGCATCTGCTCTGGCTCTGACGGCTGACTGTAAGTCCGAACCGGGGACATCGGTAAATCCAAACAGAACTTCAGTAGAGCCATTTGTTGTGTAGTGGACAGATTTCTCGGCACAAAACACCTGCTCTCTGTGTTTACGGTCATCTACAAGGACAGGGTCAAAAGTCAGGTGAGTGGTTCTGATTTCCTGACTCCTAGGCAATGAGTTTTCTCTCTGTCTACTGGCTGTGGTTTTGTAATTCGCAGGTCTCGTAGACGTGATGTCTGTGGCCGTTATACCGTCCGAAATAGTATCAGAAAGCGGGAAGCGCCGGACTTCTGGATTCCCACTTCGGCCCTCGATGATGTTCGCACGGCCCGGGGACGGCAGGCCCACACCTTTTTGGGTGGTCACGGTCTCAGATGTTGGCAGAGAACCGCGAGGAGAGGGTGAGGCAGCCTGACTCGGAAACAACGAGCTCTCTCTGCCGGTGTCCTGGTCGTCCGGCCAGGATGTGGGCACCTTCTGGCTGAAAGCGGGTGTTAGGTCAGAAGTGAGGTGCCGGCTGGCGGGACTGCCATCCTCCGAGTACTTCCAGGTCCCTCCCGCGGGCTCGCTTCCGCCCAGACTGGCGGCCGTGGGCGAGGCCGGGGAAGGCGGGGGGCCATCCTGACGTCCCAAATGCTTGAACGTGCAGGTGAGGTCCTCGACAGGCGCGTCATCCTGGGGAGACCCGCGGCCGGTGGGACGCGCCCCGGGTGTGCCGGGCCTCTCTTGCGCCGGGGCAGACGGGAGGAGTTCCTGACTGCCGTGGAAGAATCGATCTCTGCTCTTGCTTCTGCCTCTACATGCTGGGTCCCGGTTATGTCGAGGACCTAGGAAAAAGACAAAAACACCGGAGGACTGAGAAGGTGGGGCAGTTTTGTACCGTGCTGCTTTCCACTGGTTAAGACCTCCAAGAGCAAAGGCCTACCGAGGTGAGGATGCCCCTACTGTCACCTGTAGAGGGGCAGCACTGAGCTGGCCAATATTTGTGGTGGTGCTGCTTGTCCTGGCTCAGGGGAAGCGTTCCACTAAGTCTGAAAGACTAAGACATCGCGGGGACTCTCCGCCACCGCCCGCGACCAGCTCGGCCCTGCCTTTGCGCCACACCCGTGGATCCTGCGGCCTCAACCGCTGCCACCGCCCGTGGCCTGCTCTGCCAGGCCTTCTCGCGCGCTGTGCTGGTGCTGCGCCTTCCGTTGGCAGACCCGGAGAATCCTCTCTCCGCTGCCGCATGGCCACATCCGCACCAAAGAGGACACCATTGAGGGCGGACTCTCCCCATGCAGCCATCACAGCCCGCCCACAATCTTCCCAGCACACCCACCATGCTGGGAGGGAAATGGAGCGCACTGGTGAGGAAATGGCACGGCGCCTTCCATTAGCCACCCAGGCGAGCCCTTCCTCCGATGCCACATGGCCGAGCCGAAGCTCTCGCCACCACCTCCATGTGAACTTTAAAACTACAGTGGTAATTGAACCACAGGAGCGACCTTCAATATTTCACCTGGCACCGCCACCCGCCACTGCCGCCGAGAATAAAGGAAATCCACCAAGAACAGAGCTCACCACGCCTTGGGCTCAGGGAGTGGGCGACCTCAGAACTTAGCCTCCATGTCTGCAGCTGCTCCGCTCCCACACCGAACGAGAAACCTTTGAAGGTGGTTCCCCCGCCTGCAACCATCTCAGCCCAACTGCAGCTGTCCCAGCCTGCCCGCCATGTTAGCAAGGAGCTAGCGCGGCGCCTCCAATATGCAACCCCAACACCCTAGAGGGGCCGTGTGCCCCGGGTGAGCCGAGTGTCCCATGGGGCCGAGTGCCCCGGGTGAGCCGAGTGTCCCAGGGGGCCGAGTGCCCCGGGTGAGCCGAGTGTCCCAGGGGGCCGAGTGCCCCGGGTGAGCCGAGTGTCCCATGGGGCCGAGTGCCCCGGGTGAGCCGAGTGTCCCAGGGGGCCGAGTGCCCCGGGTGAGCCGAGTGTCCCATGGGGCCGAGTGCCCCGGGCGAGCCGTGTGTCCCAGGGGAAGCAGTGGGACCCAGGGAAAGGGGCGGTGGGGACCAGAGGAGCAGTGGACTCTGGTCGTGTGGTCCTGAGATAGTCACCATAAAACAAGCAGACTGCCAAATGAGGAGCGGACTCTATTCATGGGGTCCTGGGATGGTCACCATAAAACTAGCAGATTGTCAAATGACAGCGGGGAGGGGAGGGAGACCTGGGGTGTGATGGGAGAGCAACCGAGGGACTGGTATGCATGAGCGTAGTTACAACCAACGAACACGGAACTCTGGGGAGGGAGGGCATGGATGGGAGGTGAGGTGGGGGGGGCAATGGTTAGCTATGTACACAAATAATACCTTAATAAAATTAAATTTAAAAAATTAAAAAAAATAAAAATAAAATAAATTTTTTAAAAAAGACAAAAACAATGAGAAGTAGCGTTGAAATGACTGAATTCTTTTTAAAATATATACATGTTCTTATTGATTTTATTTTTTAAAAATATTTTATTGATTTTTCACAGAGAGGAAGAGAGAGGGATAGAGAGCTAGAAACATCGATGAGAGAGAATCATCGATCATTGCCTCTTGCACAACCCCTACTGGGGATGTGCCCGCAACCAAGGTACATGCCCTTGACCGGAAGCGAACCCGGGACCTTTCAGTCCGCAGGCTGACACTCTATCCACTGAGCCAAACCGGTCCCGGAATGTTCTTATTGATTTTAGAGAGAGAGGGAGGGAGGGAGGGAGAGAGAGAGAGAGGAGATCAATGAGAGAGACATTGATCAGCTACCTCCTAGACGCTCCCATTGGGGATTGAGCCCGAAATCTGGGCACGTGCCCTGACCGGGAATGGAACCAATCACCTCATGGTTCACGTTCAGCATTCAACCATTGAGCCTTGTCAACCGGGCAACATGATTGAGTTCTGACCACTCACTGTTCCTCTCAGCCTTTCCAGGTTTGCTATCCATGTTCTATCAAACGACTTATCCTGATGTGGTGTGTAAAAAGCCTGAGACGGGCACTGATGGTGCTGAAGGCACCCTGCCCTCCCATCACACAGCAAGAAACACCTGCCACCAATGAGAAGGGTCAGACTGGCCCTGGCTCACGTCAGCTTCTCTGCTGGGACTCGGATGTAGCTCCCAAGCCCCCAAACGCTTAGGAGGGGCTATCCACCACGGATATGGTGACTGGAGAGACAGATTAGTGCAAATTAGGCAGGATTTTCCAAAAATCATCTAGATTTTGCTCATATTGCGATGTTCTAACTAGCAAGTTAAGAATTCACAAAACTTAAACAAACAAAAAAAATGAAATGACAGTGTAATTGTCTAACTTCATTTAAACTAGAAAGTTTCCTCAAGTTGTTCAACTTGCTCCTTCCCACCCCACCCAATGCCCAAGGAACTGGTGTCTCTAGTCCAGGGGTGGGCAAACTTTTTGACTCGAGGGCCACAATGGGTTCTTAAACTGGACCAGAGGGCTGGGACAAAAGCAACCTGACCATGCTGGCACTCTCATCTTGGGCTGCTGGTGAAAGAGCGGATGGGAGAGCAAGAGAACCCTCCGCTCTTTCGGCTCCGCGGGCCGGATAGAACAGCCGAACGGGCCGGATTCGGCCCGCGAGCCGTAGTTTGCCCAGGCCTGCTCTAGAACCTTGAGTCACACCCCTGGGAAGCAGACAGGAGAAGTGTGTGTATGTGAAATGTGTGCATGTGGTATGCATATGTGGTGTGTGCCGTGTGCATGAGTGTTTATGTTGTGTGGTGTGTGAGCTGTGCTATTTTGTGTGGGGAAGGTCCTTTCTCTTCCAAACCAGAGGGCAGCAGGAACACAGTAATTAACAAAGTAGTTAATTAATAGATTAACTAGAAGTGACAATAAAGATCTCTCTCATATACAGGAAACACACTTGGCACAGATACAGGAAACACACTGGTGATTGCCAGAGGGTAGGGGGTTGGGAGGTAAAAAGGTGAAGGGACCGAGAAGCACAGATTGGTAGTTACAAAATAGTCAAGGGGATGTGAAGGGCAGCACAGGGAACACAGTCACTAATATTATAATAACTATATATGATGCCAGGTGGGTGCTAGCAATGTTGGGGGGAATACTTTGTAAAGGATATGATTGTCTAACCACCTGCTGTACACTTGAAACTAATACAAAATCATGTTTTTAAAATAAATAAATAGCCCTGGCTAGTGTGTCTCAGTTGGTTGGACACCGTCCTGTGCACCGAGAGGTCAGATTCAATTCCCAGTGGAATTCAATTCCCGGCACATGGCTGGGCTGAGGGCTCAATTCCCAGTGGGAAACATGCAGGAAGCAGCAGACTGATGTTTCTCTCTCATCAATGTTTCTCTCTCTCCACCCCCCCTCCATCTCCCTCTCCCTCACTAAAATGAATAAAAATATAAAAAGAAAAAGTAAATAAATACATACTGGAAAACACCAAAACCAGCCCTCCAGGTGTTCCCCTGTTTGAGAACACCATGGTGGGGGAGAGAAAACATCAGATATAGAATCAGAACACGAGTTCTGCCACTGACCAGTGGTGTAAGGCCTTGGAAACGTTTATTTTATTTATTCATAGCATTGCCCTTCACTCTCCGAAAACTGATTTAAGGCTGCTTGCAATAAGAGTCACTTAAAATTTCCAAGACTCGGTTTCCTCACCCATTACGTGAGGCTAACCACACTCCTGCCTTTCTTCACTGTTTTGCTGTGAGGAGCAAGTCCTTGCCTTGTAAACTATAAAGCATTTCTCAAATTTAAGGAAGGTTCATTGTTTATTACCTCTCACAGAATTTTAGAATGATGGGGGGCAGTAACCAGAGAGAGGCCAATGGGGGAAAAAGGAGATATATGTAACACTTTAATCAATAAAAAAAAAGAATTTTAGAATTATGTATTCTATTTGATTCACAAAATTTGCCTCTTCAACATCCACCTCATAAAGACATTAAAAATTGGCAAGTGTGCCAAAACCAGTTTGGCTAAGTGGATAGAGCGTCGGACTGCAGACTGAAAGGTCCAGGATTCGATTCCGGTCAAGGGCATGTACCTTGGTTGCGGGCACATCCCCAGTAGAGGGTGTACAGGAGGCAGCTGATCGATGTTTCTCTCTCATCGATGTTTCTAACTCTCTATCCCTCTCCCTTCCTCTCTGTGAAAAATCAAAAAAATATATTTAAGAAAAAAAATACACACACACACACACACACACACACACACACACACACTTAAAAGTAGACAGCAGACAGGGCTCACCTCTCAGCCCGGTCCTTCTCGGGCTGTGCTTGCTGTTGCAGATGTCCTGGATGTTCTGCACCACTTCCCGGCTCAGGCCGTGCTCCCACATCATCACCAGCACCTTTCTGTCCATCAGGTTATGAGATCGGATGCAGTTGGTAAAACCGCAGTTCCCTCGGGTGAAGTGTTCACAGATGTGGAGTCTTTCGCACGGCTGCTGGGCACAAATCTTTTTTCGGCCTTCTCCCTTGTAATGCTTGCATATCTACAGAGGAGAGAGCGAGAGTCAGCGACAAAAGTCCTTCCTGCGTCTGCTACACATTCATTAAGGAAAGTTTGAGTATGGAGAAATTTCAAAAGCAGGCAGAAGTATACCAAAGGGGGGAAATGCACGTGTATACCACAGTCTTTAATGTCTTACATTCAATTGATCATCACCTTGAGGCAGAAGGAACCTGCGGACTCATTAAAATAAATACGAATTTGCTAATCCTTTGGAAGAATCAGAGTAAAATGGTGATTCTTCCATTTGGTAGTTTGGTCCTACAGGTAGGACCAAACAGGACCCAACGTGAGCCCGACTTTATGAGGGCGCCTCCTACAGGAAGGCCCACCTGTCGATACCAAGTCACTAAAAAGACAGGTGGGTCTTACCCACAGCTGCTGTTGAAAATGCAGAATCAAGTCTCTACTAGACAGAATGTGGCAAAGCTTCTCAAGAGATCAATCAAAGAAGATAATTTTGTATGTGCATGTAAGTAGATATACCTAGCTCTAGAGATGTCGTTCCTACTGAAAGGAGGGCAGAAGAAACATTATTATGCCTGAGGCCAGGCCATCTGATGCAGGACTGGAGGACGCTAGCTTAAAAGTCTGCAGATGCCCGTCTGGCGTGGCTCAGTGGCCGAGCGTCAACCGATGAACCAGGAGGTCACAGTCCCATTCCCGGTCAGGGCACATGCCCAGGTTGTGGGCTCGATCATCAGTGTGGAGTGTGCAGGAGGCAGCCAATCAATAATTCTCTCTCATCATTGATATTTCTCTCTCTCTCTCTCTCTCTCTCTCTCTCTCTCTCTTTCTCCCCCTTCCTCTCTGAAATCAATAAAAATATTTTTTAAATATCTGCAGACCCAAAACCACCATGTACCTTGAATTACTTACTCCCAACCTGTTTCCTTTGCTGTACAATGTATTTGCTCTCTCTACCTATAACACATTGTTGAGCAGATTCAATAATGAAATATGTAAATATGTTAGGCAAAATATAATCTTCCTGCTGATGCTGGCGCACACTACTACCACTAGAGAGCCAGCATGTGAGAGGCTCCAGCAAAAAAAGAACAATTAGCAAGTCCACCAATAATACTTGGAGGCTGTAAGTGGCCTTGATCTCCACCTTTGTCCTTTGCTCCTGCTGACGCTGCCTGGCTCTCGTCCGCCTCTGGCCCGCTCTCTCCTGGAGACCGAGCACCATGCCTTCAACTAAACTGCCAAGTTCTGATGGAGGGATATTTGGAGTTGATGTTGAAATTGCCAAACAATCTGTGACTATCAAGACCTTGTTAGAAGACGTGGGCATGGATGATGAAGGTGGTGATGACCCAGTTCCTCTACCCAATATTAACGCAGCAATATTTTATATAAAAGGTCCTTCAGTGGTGCGCCCACCACAAGGATGACCCTCCTCCTCCTCCTCCTGAGGACGATGACCACCAAGAAAAGCGAACAGATGCTATTCCTGTTTGAGACCAAGAATGCCTCCAAGTTGACCCAGGAACACGATTTGGACTAATTCTGGCTGCAAACTATTTAGACATCAAAGGTTTTTGCTTGATGTCACATGCAAGACTGTTGCCAATATGATCAAGAGGAAAACCCCTGAAGAGATTCGCAAGACCTTCAATATTTTAAAAAAATGACGTCATTGAAGAAGAGGAAGCCCAGGTTCGCAGAGAGAGAGCCAGAGGTGTGGAGAGAAGGGGGAAGTTGTGCCTGGCACTGTGACGCTGTAAGGACTGCTCCAAATTCCAGTTACTCTGCTCGGTTTATAATTGTTGACATTAGGCAAACAGGGGACAAATGCAGCAGCAAATCAACTGTACTAGCAGAATATTGTCTTCAGTGCATGTGTGGTTCGGGGACAGATTCCAAACCTATGGCCGAGCTTCTTCGAGTGTGATCAAAAGTGTCTTTTTTCTTTGCGCTGAATAAAACCGAATTGTGGGTTCTCTATAGAAAGTGGCATTTTGGGCTTTCCCTCTTTTTGCAACGCGATTTCTTCAGTTTGGTGGCTTTTTAAAAGTTGGCATTGTAAGTAAAACAACTTGCAAAAGTTTTTTGAAATAGAATGAACAATGTATTATACTTTATTCATGAGCTGGAAGCTGGAAAAGGCTACTTGAGGTAAAATGCTCTGAGTGGGATTACTATGATGTCTTCCAGCTTCCTGAAGTCAAGGAATACCACTGGTATTGATTAGCCCAAATGTAGCAGGGCTTTCTTAATTGAATCTGAAGCTCTACGAGAACATTTTTGCTCAACCTCCCCACATTAAAACACTGCTTGAGAGATTTTTCTTGCCTGGCATTTTCAAAGAGACATTTATGCTATCGGTGCTCTGGTTGATGTAACACTAAAGGAATCAGCCCCTCCAATGTCTATAGTTAAGGAAACAATGCAGTCTCACAGACTGTGATCTTAACCCTGAGGTGGTCAATGGCAATTTCGTTGCTAATTAAAAATAAACTTCGGGCATGAACCTTCCTACCCCACCCACTAATCATAGGTACTGAATTCTTAAAAGGGAGCCTCAGAGGCCACCGCCCCCCTCCCTTCTCTGGACACTCTGTGGGGTGGAAGGATGACAAGAGCATCCCCGAAGAGAATCCTCAGTGCTTTGTTCATGAGCTCTGCTGGGATCCCTCAACCGCGCCTTCTGGTAGGTTCTTAATTGCTGACCTCTCCTCTAGAGAGGCAAGAGTGGCCATTCCCCTTACTCTCCAGGGACTTGATACAAGAAGTCCTTGGTGATTTTCCAGAGATCAGACCTTGATGAGTGACCTTTCCAAATCTCCAAGTTTAACGCTAGACGAAGGATGCACCACAGGTCAGCATTCTCATCTTTACAAGTCTTTATCTCCTCGTTCCTTTACAGGGAAGGGAAAGGAGAGGGTGGTTGTTTGTCAATAGGACCTTTAATGAGGTTGGTGTGTAAGGCATTTTCCCCAGGCTGGTAGCGATGGGGGACTGGGCTGGCATATAGGCTAAGGGCCAAGACAAGGTCACTAAACCACGGGCTCCTGGAAACAGAGACCAATCCAAGTGCCTAGATGAAAGAATGCACGGGGTGGGGAGAGGAAATGGGATGTATTTTCCTCCCCTCTTCCCCTTCCTCAAACACATTCTTAGAGTGCCTTGCATTCCTGTTTCTTCTGAGCTCAGTGGTCAGCTAAAAAAAACATTCCTTACGTCATAAGTGTGTTAAGTCCTCAGGGACACACTTTGGGCTTAGTCACAAAGTGTTTGACCCTCCAGAGATCCCTAACAGCCATTCTACATAAAGGCACACCTGAATCTCAACCTTGATTGTCTTGTCTCCCCATCCCATGCACCCACTCCACTGAGGCTTCCACTATGTTTCTGTGCCTCTCTTTTCCTGTGAAGCTAACTTCACTACTCCAGAATTTTTCTTAGATCAGATACCATTCTTTCTTTATTTATTTTTTAATTTATTAAGATATTATATGTGTACATAGCTTACCATTGCCCCCCCACCTCCCATACAGATACCATTCTTTAAATAGCATCCTCTAACCCCCATTTTTTATTCACCCTCCATGTAATAGTCCATCTGATTTTACTTTCTGAAATAGAAACAAACCTTTGTACTAAAAATATTATCCCTGCCCTAACTGGTTTAGCTCAGTGGATAGAGGGTTGGCCTGTGGACTGAAGGGTCCCAGGTTCAATTCTGGTCAAGGGCATGTACCTTGGTTGTGGACACATCCCCAGTGGGAGGGTGCAGGAGGCAGCTGATTGATGTGTCTCTCTCATCGATGTTTCTAACTATCCCTCTCCCTTCCTCCCTGTAAAAATTCAATAAAATATTTTTTAAAATTAATAAATAAATAACATTATTCCTAAAAATAATAATTAATAAATAAAATAATAAACAGTATCCTCTGGTTTTCAAGTGAATATTCCTGTATGGATGAGGATGTTACTTATCTGTTAGTGTCCCTCTCTTTCTTCTAGCAATAGAAGCTCCCAAGTTTCAGCTAGACACATGGTTACCCAGCCAGAAACTACATTTCTCAGCTTCCCTTACAGTTAAGTGTGACCATGTGATAAGCTCTGACTAATGAGATGGGAGCAGATGTGCTGAATACAATGTCCAGGTCACATCTTTTGAAAAGGAAACTGTTTGCTTCCCATTTGGTTCCATTTACTAACTACTGTGCTACCTGCATTCCTACATCTAGGCAAAACAAAAAGTTGGTTAACTTTTTCTGTAATGGACCAGAAAGTAAACATTTTAGGCTTTATAAGCCATTCAACTTATGTGAATCTGTTGCAACTACTCAAATCACCCTTGTAGCAAGAACACAGCAGCATCCTGGCTGGTGTGGCTAGTGGTTGAGTGTCGACCCATGAACCAAGAAGTCACGGGATCAATTCCTGGTCAGGGCATATACCTGGGTTTCAGGCTTAATAATCCCCAGTAGGAGGTGTGCAGGAGGCAGCCGATCAATATTTCTCTCTCATCAATGTTTCTATTTCTCTATCCCTCTCCCTTCCTCTTTCTCTCTCTCTGAAACCAATAAAAACATTTTTTTTAAACAACAGCAACAGATAACATGTAAATGAATGGCTATGACTGTTCCCATAAAACTTTATAAAAACAGATAGCAGGCCAGTTTAAACCCATGGTCTACAATTTTATGACCTCTGATCTGGACCATCAAGTGATAGTGAAATAAAATTATATCTTACTAGCAGAAACCGGTTTGGCTCAGTGGTAGAGCATCAGTCTGAAAGGTCCCAGGTTCGATTCCGGTCAAGGGCATGTACCTTGGTTGCGGGCACATCCCCGTTAGGGGGTGTGCAAAAGGCAGCTGGTGGATGTTTCTCTCTCATTAACATTTCTAGCTCTCTATCTCTCTCCCTTCCTCTCTGTAAAATATCAATGAAATATATTTTTTTTTAAATAAAAATAAAATTATATCTTACTAGAGGCCAGGTGCACAAAATCTGTGCACGGGTAGGGTCCCTAGGCCTGGCCAGTGATCAGGGCTGATCTGTGGGGCGACCGGTGGGGCAATCAGGAGCTCCCACGGGTACCCACCTTGGCTGGCCTGGGGCCTGCAGGCTGCTGGTAGGTCCTGTATTGAGCATCTGCCCCCTGGTGGTCAGTGCATATCATAGCAACCAGTCATTCCACTGGTTGGTCTGCTGTTTGGTCGATTTGCATATTAGGCTTTTTTATATAGGATGTGGATCACTACATTTTGGAGTATCCTTATTTCAACAGCTTAGCCTGTACCCTCAACCAATATACCCTGTCATTTTCTAAAACCTTCATTCAAAGCCCACCTCGCCAGGAGACCATCACAATATAAAGCATCAATTAGTGCCCTAGCTGGTTTGGCGCAGTGAACAGAGCGTTGGCCTGTGGACTGAACGGTCCCAGGTTGGATTCTGACCAAGGGTACAGGCCCAGGTTGTGGGCTCGACCCCCATAAGGGTCGTGCAAGGAGATAGCGGATCAATGATTCTCTCTTATCACCGATGTTTCTATCTCTCTCTCCTTCTCCCTTCCTCTCTGGAATCAATAAAAATATATATTTTTTAAAAGCAAAAATAAGTAAAGCATTCAATTAGTCCTACTACTGCATTTTCAGATTGCATTTGCTCACACAAAGCTCCCTAGCAGCCTAGCAGAGGATGACATTCCAGACTCCAATTCTTATAAAACTTCAAGCAGGAAGTCAATTGCTGGAATCTCTGAGGTCATTCAACAAAGGCCATGGGTTGGTGTGGCCCCGCGAGAGCCCTAGTGCTGAGTTTCTTCCTGGTCTTACTCAATCACGTCCATGAAACAACACTGCCAATTATATATTCTTCCTGCTTTTTAAACCAAGGAATTGTAACTTACCTCAGGCAAAAAAAAGGGGTCACTTTGGACGAGAAGCACTGCTAATTCTTCTTTGTTCAGTCCAGAGATCTCATGACGTTTCAGGACTCTAAAGTTCTCTTCTGAGAGAACATCGTGAGAATATTTGCACAGATGTCTGGGGGGGGGGGGGGGGGGGAAAAAGAAGACAATTGTCAGTATTTCCAATTCACAGAAAATTGAAAAAAATCATCCAGGGAACTTTCAGTCATTGGAAATCAAGACCCATATCCTTTGATAACTAATACAGGTTGGCCCTGCTTTTTAAAAAAAATGCGCTTTGAAGATATAAATTGATGGCCCCGTCAGAATGGCTCAGTTGGTGGGAGCATCCTCCATGCACCGAATAATTCCCCGTCAGGGTATATGCCTGGATTTCCGGTTCAACCCCCCAGTCTGGGCACATTTGAAGGGCAGCCAAGGAATGTTTCTCCTTCATCGATGTTTCTGTCTCTCTCTATTGAAAGGGTTAAAGGGAATAAAACGGGGCAAAGAAAGTTATTGTGCTTAGCAGATACCTTGCAGAAAGCTTGCAGCCTTGAGCACAGCACAGCCCAGATAAGCAGAAGACACCTGGCATGGGAGGAACCAGGGACGGACCAGACCCTCATGTCAGCAGAGCGGCTTTGCAGCCAGCAAAAATGAATAAAAACCTCTCTCTCCCTGCTCTCTTTGCTGATGTTTTTCTCAATCTCAGCCCTCTTGTACCCAGCTCCCGGAAATAAAATCTCTTTTGATACATTATAACTTCCTATCATAGGTATGCGACCCCGGCCCACTCCAAACCTTTCATCTATCTCCCTTTCTCTCTCTCTAAAATCAATTTTTTAAAAACATATTTTCAAAAAACGGAAACCAATTTATTAGAAATGATTGCTCATTGAGAGACAAAGAATGATGAGAATAACGCATTTATGGACAGACTATAGTCAGTGAGAAAATAGAATTCCACTTATCAAAGATTTTAATTACACAAAAGTGTCCATTGCTTAATTTCTTCTTCATATTATATATCAGTGTATACCTGTATAATTTGTGACTATAAAGGAATGTAAGAAGCTCTCAATGGTAGAATTCAAGCAAGTGTACAGAAAGAGATAAAAACCCCTTCACTTTAAGTCTTTGATTATGTGGGTCAACATTATCCTGAATAGAATTTTCTTTTTTTCTCGTTTTTTTCTTTTTAATTTATTTTTTATTAAATTATTATCTGTGTACATACTGAATAGGATTTTCTATGACAATGAGATTGTTCTCACATCCAAGCTTTCCAAGAAATAAGCCCTACTTTAAATGGCCACTGAGCATTTAAAATAGAACTAGTGAGACTTAGGAACTGCATTTTCTATTTACTTTATTTTAATTAATTTAAATTTGAATAGCCACATATAACTAGTGACCACCATACTAAGTGGCAAAGATTTAGACCTTGGCTATTCAAAGTGTGGCAGGAGAACCAGTAGTACCTGGGAGCTTGCAGAAATTAGAATCTCAGGCCCTACCCTAGTCCTACTGAATCAAAATCCATCTTCCAACAATATCTCCAAATGATGGAATCACACTGAAGCCCAAGATGCACTGATTTAGATCACTGAGAAGTCCTGATAGCACTGACAGTTTCATCAGACAAACAGAATTTGACAGTTAGCAATGTCCACATAACAAACTCATTCCATTTTTTAATCTACATATGCTATCTAACATATCACTAAAGTTCTCAGATTTATTATTTTAATAGTTATTAATATGATGGGATATTGCCCTGTCTGGGTTGCTCGGTTGGTTTGAGTGTCATTCTGATAAGCCAAGGTTTCAGGTTCGATCCCCAGTCAGGGCACATAAAAGAAGCAACCAGCCCTAACCAGTTTGGCTCAGTGGATAGAGCATCAGCCTGTGGACCGAAGCATCCCAGGTTCGATTCCGGCCAAGGGCACATGCCCAGGTTGCGAGCTCGATCCTCGGGGGCGGGGGGGGGCGGGGGGGGGCCGGTGCAGGAGGCAGCCAATGATTCTCTCTCATCATTGATATTTCTATCTCTCTCCCTCTTCCTTCCTCTCTGAATCAATAAATATATATATATTTTTTTTAAAGAAGCAACCAATGAATGCATAAATAAGTAGAATGACAAATTTATGTTTTGGTCTCTCTCAAAATCAATCAATAAAAAATACATATGATGGGATGTTCTATTTTCTAATTTGCACAACCATTATCAAATTATCAGGTGGTTAGGTTACGGCCAGATTTTCACTAAACAAATAGTGTGACTACAATCACCTTTATACATGCTGGAAACCGATCTTTGTCACTAACAGAGAAATGTGAAAAGAGAATACAGGAAGGCTGACCAACCTTAATTGCTCTGCACTGTCGGAGCTAATCACTCATTTGTTTAGTTGAGACACTGGTAGTTAAAGCAACCTCTACCTGTTAATCGTATGTAAATTCTTGCTGATTGTCTATTATTTAAATTTCCTGCCTAAAGGATATGGGTGTACCTCATAACCTAAATAAAAGGGACAGCGAGGCCAGAGCAGCGGTAGACCTCTCTTGGGCTCCCGCCTGGGTCCCAATGCTCCCAAATTAATGCTTTTCTAGTCTCCTTCGTTTGTGTGCGGCCTTCTCCTTCTCCAGAACCCAAACCTGAACCCTGAGTCACGTGAAAGGGGTTCCCCCAATACAAATAACCTCTTTCGGTCTGTTATTTTCCTAGGATGTATTCCTTTGGGAGTATTCCTCAAAGGACACAATTATTTTCTTGGCAGCTTGTGTTTCACTTTGATCTCCCGCTCTCCAGAAAACACACCGATAAGTGAGTGTGACGATTTCCCCACACGCACATTAACATTGTGTTTTATTATTTTGCTATTTCAAATAGGTATGAAATACTTACATTTTTTAATTTGCACTTAACAAAAATCTCCATTTATTTGCCCTGTTCTATTTTCCTTATTGAAAATTAAAACCTTTCTTTTAATAGCTTTCCTTCATTTCACAAATATTTTTTAAACTATATTTTATTGATATTTTACAGAGAGGAAGGGAGAGAGATAGAGAGTTAGAAACGTCGATGAGAGAGAAACATCAACCAGCTGCCTCCTGCACACCCCCCGACCAGGGATGTGCCCGCAACCAACGTACATGCCCCTGACGGAAATCGAACCCGGGACCTTCCAGTCCGCAGACCGACGCTCTACCACTGAGCCAAACCGGTTTTGGCTCGTTTCACAAATATTAAACATTTATCTGTTGCCACTATATTTTTTTAGTTCATTATTACTGGTAAAACAGAAATGCAAATAACTTTGCAAAAATGATCTTGCTGAAATGGACCGTTGGGTTTTTAAATGTAAGCATCTAAGGTAAAAGTCATTCTCTAAGAATCAATCTTTGAAAGTCACTTAGTCTCGTGCTGCGGCCTGTGAGTAAGGCATTTCTGAAATTCTCTGGAATTGCCTTCAGATCTAGTGGTGGAGCCTCGTGAGGGAAAAAGAAAAAAAAAAATCACAGAATCGGTAACTGTCAGCCACCTTCAAACCCTGCGGCCCTCCCGCGCACCTGGCCTCTGAGAAGTCACGGGCAGCTAGCCAGGCTCTGGCACCGCCTGCGTCCCGGCCATGTTCTCAGCGGCCCTCTCCGCCTTCTCCACCAGGTGTCCCTGGTTATTAGCCATTTCTGGCACTTCTAGATAAGGCTGACCCCAGCTCTCTGCCTGCTTTGGGTCCTGGGGTTTCAGGGAACTGCTCCCCAGCAACCCTCACCGCCCCGAGCCCTCAGCAGCTGGGCGAAGACTCCGCCTTATCACGCCCTCGAGCCCCATGGCAGGGGGTGACCTGGAGAGAATCTACAGCCTCCAGCCCCGAACAGAAAGCCCCTCCATCATAGCTTTACCATGTGTGTGAGCCTCATGACCTCATAGGGCATCTCACTCCACTGGCCTTGCCATCAAGGATCCTCTTGACATGGAGCTTAAAATAACCTCCACCACTAGCTAGACAGGTTCTGTCTGCCCTCAGCCTGGGAGATAAGTAACAAGTGTTATCAGAGGGGAATTAAGAATCTTTGCCTTTAGCTCCAATCCAGACATCCTGAGCACAGAGCCAGGACCATGGCACCTAACGAGGCTCAGGAAAGAGGACCCACCCTCTCCAGGCCCCAGCGAGAGGCAGCCGTGGTCACAACCGGGTGCCTGTCACGTCCTAACAGAGAGGTGGGGCACGTCCGAGGTCCCTGAAGTCAGTATTTCCTCTAAACCAGCGGTCGGCAAACTCATTCGTCAGCAGAGCCCAATAGCAACAGTACAACCATTGAAATGTCTTCTGAGAGCCGAAAACCAGCTTCTGCCCACGGGCCACAAAGTTTCAGTCGCGCTGCCCGCACGTGGTATTTTGTGGAAGAGCCACACGCAAGGGGCCAAAGAGCTGCATGTGGCTCGAGAGCCGCAGTTTGCCCACCACTGCTCTAAACACTACAGGCAGCCTAATGGGGACTCCCCGGGCTTTTCCAAGCCCGGCCAGGACATTCCTGCTGAGGAGGAGCACACCCAGCCCACGCTGCACTGGCTGGGTCCTCGACGCTGCCCGTCTGAGCCCAGTTTCACGTCTCGTTTCCCTTCTCCATCCTCAGGGACACGGCTCGCTCCTCTAGATCCCAGGACGCTCACTCCCCCTGAACCCAGCCTGTCTGCAACATCTGTGCCTGGCCTTGGTTCTCACCACAGCCCCCATTCCCCGGCTCCCTCTGAGACCCTGCTCGGTTTTCCCACACTCCCTAGATGTCTCTCTCTGCTCTAATTTCAGCATCACTCAGCCATAGGGTGGGGCTGGGATTGTGCTCACCTATTTGGGGGTAAGACCCGAAATACAAAAACTAACATTTATTATGTATTCACTGGGTGACAGGAACTTTGTATCAAATATTTACTTTCACGATAATCCTAAGGTTAACAGCTTACTTTTTACTTTGGGAAACTGAGGCTGGGTGAAATGAGAATTCCAAGTGACAGATCCTCCCTTCCCCCAACTGGTGGGCGGAGTATGGCATAACCTGCATCGGACACGACAGGACAGGACATCCCCGAGACACTGAACCACCCATCAGCGAGCGCCGAGTGGCCCACCCCTTCCCGTTCTGCACTGGGCCCAGCCCCTTCCTGTTCCTCCCCTCAAAAGGCGTCTCCAGCGCAGCACAGCGCAGCACACGAGGCCGTCTCTCCCAGTCTGCGAGCCCGGCTGAGGCCCTCCCCTCCCCTCCTCTAATCCCTGTCTCTCTACCCTGGGTCGTTAGTGCGGAATAAACTTCCCCTTTAACCTGCCTTGGTCTCCCACTCCCTTTTCCGGCGCCGGGAACCTTACACAGAGATGACTCAAAAAAGAAATACCCAGATCCCAAAAAAACAAACAAAAACCTAACCTGGACACACAAAAACTTTTCCAAATCAGAAAGGAAATAAGGAAACACACACACACACACACACAAACACACAAACACACATTCTGGATTACTGAAGCCACTGTACTAAGTGGAAAACTGAGAGCGGAGTCCAAGGAGAGAGGATGCGGATAAACCACAGAGAGGGTGTAGCAGGCTGACGCCTCCGAGTTCGGGTTTAAGGCGGCAGAAGCTTCCTTTCCGTTTTCTCCTGACCATTTTGCCCCAGCTCCAGGCCCCTCCGATCGGCTGGTATGTTTAAGCCAGGAAACAGTGCGAAACGCTCCCATGGGGTTCTCCGAGGCAGTGGTTCTCAGCTGAGGTCCCTGAACACCTGTCCGAAATGCAAATCCTCGGGCCCCCTCCCAGACCTACTGCAGGAGTCGCAAACGTTCACCCACATCAGAAGCACCCAGGGGCTCGGTAAGAACACAGACTGTGGGGCCCCACCTCCAGAGTTCCTGATCAGTAGGTCCGGGGGGATGGGGCTGGGAATGTGCGTTTTTAACAAGCTACCCACTGGTGCTGAGGCTGCTGGTCCAACTACTAAGTACTAGGTTCAAGATGACCTTTGAAAGGGTTAAAGAGAACAACTTCTTGTGCTTAGCTTAGCAGATATCTTGCAGGAAGCTTGCAGCCTTGAGCACGCAGAGGTCAGATAAACCAGGAGACACCTTAAGGCGGAGGAACATCAGCCGGCCCAACTGCTTGCAGCCAGCAGCCGCTGATAGAAGTCTCCTCCCTTCTTACACTCCCCGCTCTGACTCAGTTGTGGGACTCAGCCCGCCTGCACCCAGACGCCGGAAATAAAAACGTTTTGATACAATATAGCCTCATGGCACAGGTGCCCGACCCCGGCCCACTCTGAACCTTTCCACCTTCTCCAACAAAGGACAATGGGGTCCCCCAAAAGGTCTGTTTGCAGCCATAGGGCTCCCCTCCTCCTTAGCACAGTCAAGAGCTCCCCACAAACCACGATGAACGAACTGCCCAGGGAAAAACAGTGGTTTGCAGATAAACTTCAAGCAGCAGGCGTCGGGATAAAAGCTCGCCTTTAAAAACAGCACAGGTGGCCTTGGAAGAGGCAGAACTGTTTCTGTCAGGAGTCTCAGGACAAACGCTTCAACACAAATGACCTCACTTTGCTCTTCCAGCCACAAAACAAAATGTTCTCGTAACCCTGGCAAATACATCCTCCCCCAGCTCCGGAGTGGTGTCATCCCTGGATGAAAACAGCAAAAGGCGCCACTTTCTAAACCTGACCGGCTCAGGGGGGGCCTACATGCAGCCTTACAAGCTCCGAGGCCAGAGCCAGCCGCATAGAATAGTCTGAAATTGTAACTTTTTATTTTATTTTTATTTATTTTAAAATATATATATTTTATTGATTTTTTTTACAGAGAGGAAGAGAGAGAGATAGAGAGCTAGGAACATCGATGAGAGAGAATCATTGATCAGCCACCTCCTGCACACCCCCTACTGGGGATGTGCCCGCAACCAAGGTACATGGCCCTTGACCGGAATAGAACCCGGGACCTTTCAGTCCGCAGACCGACGCTCTATCCACTGAGCCAAACCTTTTTTTTTTTTTTTTTTTTTAAAGATTTTGCAAGTTGATTCCAATGAGCAGCAAAGTTTGGGTGCTATCCATATCAGGACGGAGAAAAAGTGTAGGGAGTGGCAAGAGTAAAGTAGGAGGTGGTGGCAGGCTGTACTGCCAAAATCTTGATTAGATGAAGCAGGTCAGACAAGGCTCCTCTCCCCGCACAGGCCCCTCTCCCCTGCCAAGCTTCCAACATGGATCCCCTGGGGAGTTAAGAATATTAACATAAACTAGAGAGAAACATTAACTTGCTCAACTGTATTTGAGGATTTCTTTAGCGAGAAAGGGAGGGGCAGAAGCCTCAGAATAGTCTACTGTCTTCGACGCAAAGTATGTGCTCAAGAAATATTCTTTTTTCTTAAATATATTTTTATTGATTTTTTTTTTTACGAAGAGGAAGGGAGAGGGACAGACAGAAACATTGATGAGAGAGAAACATGGATCAGCTGCCTCCTGCACACTCCCCACTGGGGATGTGCCCACAACCAAGGTACATGACTGGAATCGAACCTGGGACCCTTCAGTCCGCAGGCCGACGCTCTATCCACTGAGCCAAACCGGTTAGGGCAATAATAATATTTTTAGTACAAAGGTTTGTTTCTATTTCAGAAAGTAAAATCAGATGGAGTATTACATGGAGTCTCTTCTTAGTAGGTAAGTGTTAAAAGATCATAAAATAGATCTCTACTCTCTCCTTCCGAGTTCAGCTCCCCTGCTCCTGCTTGGTTAAACGGATTTCTCACTGGGCCTGATATCCTTGGTCCTTCTGAATTCCTTTGCTCCTTTCCCACCCCGACTAGGGGCCTTCCCAATTCCAAAGTAGCCTACAGGTAAAGGTCACCACAGATGCCTGTTTGGAAATAAATGTGGTCAGAAAGAGTAAGCATATTAGGACCTTTTTGTAGAAGGAAAACAGATCTATACTTATTTTAAATATTTAATTTTGCCATCTCTATAGTCTGTTTAAAAGTAGAAAGTATTGGGGAACGGGGGATAAGAGTTTGCATGCATATAAGTATAACCAATGGACACAGACAATGGGGGGGGGGTGACGGCCAGGGGTGAGGGCAGGCTGGGAGGGGACAATGAGGGGAAAAGGAGACACATGAAATACTTTCAACAATAAAGAATTTTTTAAGTAGAAAATATTGTTATCAGATGCCTATGTATCACTACTTTGGATTTTATCATGATTCAGTATCACTGATAAGGTCATTGTTTCTTAACGTCTACAGAAAGCTGAAGAAAATGGATCAAATTAAAATAAACTCAGAGAGAATCTATAAAGAGAAAAATTTTCCAAATGAGCACCGTCCCTCCGGGGAGCAAGACCAAGCCTTTCGGTTTCCCTTTCCTTTTCCCTTTCCTTCCCCCCCACCCCCCGCCTTCTTTGCACTCCCTCCCCCTCTCCCTCCCCACCCCAGGCAGGTTACCATTAGCTTCCTCACTCCCAAGCTCCCTTCCTTTACCTCCATAACTTGCTTCCTAAATCCATTTCTTTCTTCTTTTATAAATGTGTTTGTATTGATTTTTTTTAAGAGAGAAGGAAAAGGGATAGAGAGATGGAAAGATCTGCTTCCCCCTACACACCCTGGGGATCCAGCCTGACACCTGGGCATGTGCCCTGACCGAATGGAACTGGTTGGATGGGTCTACGCTCAAGGGTCATGGGTCAACACTCAACCACTGAGCCACATTGGCCTGGCCTAAGCCCATTTCTTGTAGAAACTACTTCTTCTACTTCTGTGATTTAACAAATAAATGTTCTCATGCCAAAAACCTAAAAAAATAAAAAGAGAACTCCCAAATGATTCTTACAGGGTACACCCCTCTGTGTGGTGATGTCGCAGAAAATAGCACATCCCCAAGGCCATCGGCGTAACAACAGGACTACACGGACAGAGCACAACTAGCAACCGAAGGAACTTCCAGGAAAACACCTCCTGGGTAGTAAATACACCCACACAAATGACATATGACATACACAGGTAAAAGGCAAACCTGCTAGCAAGCAAAAGAAGCCAGACACAATGCAATCGATCTTGTAGGATTCCATTTAGAGGAAACACCCAGAACAGGCTAATCTGCAGACAGGAGGGCAGTGGGGCTACGGGCTGGGGAGAGGAGGAGTTGAAGTATGGTCAGTCATCTCGGGTGGAAACTGCAGTTTAACTTTAACCCTGCTGTTTTGGCTCTGTACGTGTGTATGCTTGCTAAAACAATAGGAAACTTAGTTTGACTTTCTGGACTTATGTATGCTATCCCACTCGACTGAATGCTCCATTGTTGGTGGTTTGAATATCCCACTGATTGTGATCTCGCTGGTTATCGGACCACATTCTTCTGTACCTGGGGGCCAGGACGGCGCAATGACCCTACATTGCCTCAGAGGTTCCAGGTAATGTGTTTCGGTTGACTCCGTGGTCCCAAGACCAGGACAGCACAATTACCCTAAATTGCCTCAGTGGCTCCAGATAATGTGTTTCCGTTGATTCGGTGACCCGAAGACCCAGAACTATAATTAATCTTTATAGATAACGAACTTGCTCAATTTTGCGTCCGTAACTGCTTTGTGCAAACCAGGTTCCTCATTCCAAACCCAAAGATGCAAACGACACCTTTGTGATATTCTGCCTATATAAGCCTGAGGTAGCCAGCATTTCGGGGTTGTGAGATCTGGAGGGCTTTTGCCTTCTCCTGACCGCCGGCCGGCTTTTGAATAAATGACTCCATAATTCGACTTTTTGATTGAGGCATCCTTTGTGAGATTCAGGGTACACTACAACAGAGTGGCTGCTGATGGGAATGGCTTCTTTTGGGGGGATGAAAGTGTCCTGGCACTAAGCAGCAGTGAGGGCTGCACAACATCATGAGTGTGCTTACTGCTGCCAAACTATATACAGTTTGCAATGATAAGAAATAAAACAAATAATAGTCTATTACAGGGAACTAAAATGACAAAAAAAAAAAAAAAGCAACTACTAAAAAGTAGACGTCAAGTAAGACAAGCAATGTGACTTCTTAAAAGAGCTACAAGCCAGAATATATAAAGAAATAAAACCAGACCTAGGTTTGGCTCAGTAGACAGAGCATCGGCCTGCAGGCTGAAGGGTCCTGGATTCAATACCAGTCAAGGGTACAAGCCCAATAGGAGGTGTGCAGGAGGCAGCCAATCAATGACTCTCTCTCATCAGTGATGTTTCTCTCTCTCCCCCACTCCCTTTCTCTCTGAAATCAATAAAAATATACTTTAATAATAATAATAATTAGGACCACAATGAGGTACATTTCACATTCTTGGTATTAGAACAAATTTTAAAAGGCTGCCGAAGCCGGTTTGGCTCAGTGGATACAGGGTCGGTCTGTGGACTGAAGAGTCCCAGGTTCGATTCCGGTCAAGGGCATGTACATTGGTTGTGGGCACATCCCTGGTTGGGGGTGTGCAGAAGGCAGCTGGTCGATGTTTCTCTCTCATCGATGTTTCTAACTCTCTATCTCTCTCCCTTCCTCTCTGTAAAATAATCAATGAAATATTTTAAAAATTAATTTAAAAGGCTGATGATATCAATCGGCAAGGATATGAAGCAAAGGTCCCTCATATTCTTCTGCAGGAATAAAAGTTGGTATACAGCCCTGGCCAGTGTGGCTCAGCGGGATGGGCATCCTCTTGTGCACCGAAGGGTCGTGGGCTCCATTCTGGTAACAGGTTCTATCCCTCCTTGGGGCATGTGCAACCAATCGATCCATGTTTCTCTCACACTGGTGTCTCTCTCTCCCTCTCCCTCTCCCTTACTCTCTTTAAAATAAATGGAAATAGCCAGGCCAGTGTGGGTCAGTGGTTGAGTGTCAACCCATGCACCATGAGGTTGCCAGTTAGATTCCCGGTCAGGGCACATGCCCCAGGTTGTGGGCTCAATACCCAGTGGGGGCGGTGTGTGTATCTGTCCCTCTAAAAATCAATAAAAACATTTTTTTTAAAAGATTGAGTTTGGGTCTTCACCTCTAGATACCTAGGGAACTCTTGCATATGTGCACAAGGAAAGATATATCAAAATGTTCAACACATCACAGATTGTTATAGCAAAAAATTGAAAACCATCTACACTTTAATAATATGAAAATTGATATGCAAATTCATACAAAAGAAGGCTATACATCTGAATGAACTAGAGCAGTCACTCTCCTAAAGTCTGTGGGACTGGGGCAAAATAAAGTAGAGGTCCATGCACCAAGTGTCTAAATACTTAACGCTAATCAATCAACTAAGAAATGGTCCAAGAAAACATGTTCTATCTTCCTATCTTGACAAGCATCGATATATATAAAAGCCTAAGCGTTCGACCATTCAACCAGAAGCTATGGTGCACACGGACCCCTAGAGGGCAGATGCTCAATGCACAGGCACGGATTCATGGAACTGATGAATCTCAGGGGGGAAAGGGGAGGGCGGGAGAAGATTAATCAAAGATTTTAGGTGCACACTAGAGGTCCAGTGCACAGATTCATGCACCAGTGGGGTCCCTCGGCCTGGCCTGCAGGGATCAGGCCAGAACCAATAGTCCGTCATCCCCTAAAGGGGTCCTGGATTGAGAGAGGGTGCAGGCCAGGCCAAGGGACCCCACCAGTGCACGAATCCATGCACCAGCCCTCTAATACTTTCAGAATGACTTGGAAAGCCAAGTTGGAATTTATAATTCTCAGACCTCGGAGTTGTATAGTAATAAATGACAGAATGAAGTAAGGTCAGCCAGGCTCCTAGCTCCAGCCCACTCCTTCTCTTCCCAACGCGGGCTCTGTGCCACACTGCTCATGCCATCATGCAGAGGCAATGGACATGCCAGCCAAATTCCTTCCACGAGTATGGAGGCCTGGGGAGGAAGCCCACACAAGCTCTAGGAATAGGCTTGGGAATTCCAGAGTCCCAGGAACTAGAGCATGGTCGAGAAGGCAATGAGGCCTTCCTTGGCCTCCTGGACTCCTCAGGAAGTAAGGACACACTGGAGGAGGGCTGGAACTAGGGCCTGTGGAGCGGAGGGTGCAGGGCAGAAGTCCATCGTGCCCGGTTCTCAAGGTGGTACCAAAACAGGGCTCTGAATATTAGGGGTGAGTCTCGGGAACATCATGCTGCACAAACAAGAGAAAGCAAAGCAAAAATTTATACATCCAGTATCGATGACATTTATAGGCTAGGCTTGAAAGCTGGCAAAATAATCCTAAATATTGCTTAGAAATACAGACATTAATAAATGAGAAAAATAACACCAAATGCACCACAGTGGTGATGGAATTATAAATTGGTACAGCGTTGTGGAAAACAGCATGGAGGGCCCTCAAATAATTAAAACAAGAAATACCAGCCCTGGACAATGTGTCTCAGTGGTTAGGGTGCCAACCCACACACCAGAGGGTCTTGGTGGGTTTGATTCCCAAACAAGGGCCAGTACCTGGGCTGTGGGTTCTATCTCTGGCCCCAATCAGGGCTCATGCAGGAAGAAACCAATCAATGGATCCCTTTCACATGGAAGTGTCTCCCTTCCCCCTTTTCTTCTCTCCCTACCCTCCCCCCCCTTCCCTCTCCCGCTCTTTCTCCCTCTGCCCCCCTCTCTCTTTCTCTCCATCCCTCTTCTGGGTATATATCTAAAGGAAATGAAATCACTATCTCAAAGAGATATCTGCATTCCCATGCTCATTGCAACATTACGCACAGTAGCCAAGACATGGCAACAACCTAAGTGTCCATGGACAGATGAGAGGATAAAGAAAATGTGGTATATGTGTATACAATGGAATATTACACAGCCATAAAAGAAGTAAATCCTGCCATTTGTGACAACACATATGAACCTAAAAGACATTATGCTAAGTGAAATAAGCCAGTTACAGAAAGACAAATACTGCCTTCATCTCACTTAAACATGGAATCTAAAAAAAAAGCCAAATTAATTTAAGAAGAAAGTACAATTCTCAGGAATGTGGGGAGGGATGTTGGTCAAAGAGCACAAACTTTCAGTTATAAGTAAGTTCTAAAGAGCTAAGGTATACGACGGTGACCATATTTAATAAAAAGGTATACTAGTACTAAAATTTACTGAGAGAATTGATCGTAAGTGTATATGTTTGGCAATAAGGTTTGTTGTAGCCAAAAACTGGGACTATACCAAGTGCTCATTATTGGAAGAACAGGTACTGAATTGTGGTATCATATGATGAAATACTACACAGCTGTTATAATTAATGAACTATCCTGGCTGGTGAGGTTCAGTGGCTGAGCATTGACCCATAAAACTAGGAGGTCAGGGTTCAATTGCAGATCAGGGCATATGCCCAGGTTGCAGACTCTATCCCCCCCATAGGAATCAATAAAAATATATTTTTAAAAAGATAAGCAAAAATGAAAGATGCAAACATTTATTTATTCTAGAGGTGAGTTATAAGCTTGTTATACTGTATACTAGAGGCCCGATGCACGAAGATTCGTGCAAGAATGGATCTTCCTTCCGCTGGCTGCTGGCACCGCCTTCCCTCTGGCTGAAGCTGCCTTTCCACCTTCCCACACTGCCCAGAGGCCCAGAGCAGCTGGGGTGGTGTGGAATGCCTGCATTGTTGCCATAGTGATGATGCAAGTGTCCTGCTGCTGGGTGCCTGCATATGCAAATTAATCTGTAATCTTTGTGGGTTAATTTGAATACTCACTCCTGATTGGCTGGTAGGTGTCTTGAAGGCACAGTCAACTAGCATGCTATTTTTATGAGGTAGATTCTTTTATATAATACTAGGAGCCCAGTGCACCAAACCGTGTGTCGCCACCCACCCACCTGCAGGCCTGCCTTGACACCTGAACCTGTCCACACAGAGCTCTAGCACACCTGGCCCAGCCCCCAAGCCCTCTGGCCTTCTCTAGCCACTTAAGCCCCACCCTCAGTCCCTCAAGTTGCCTAGGGCTGGTCCCCGCTTCCACCCCATCTCCAACTAATATGCTAATGACCTGATCATTACCCATTAGGGCATATCAACCATTAGCATATTAGCTCTTTATTAGTATAGATAACTTTGGTTACATTAATATACTCAAAATATATATACTCTGGTGCTTCTTATATTATTTTTTGCACTTTTTGTTCTTTTGGGTGGTTGTGGTATTTTTGTTTTTTGTGGGTTTTTTTTTTTCTTTTCAGTTTATGAAGCAGTCAACTAACCCTCTCTCCACCTGCCTGTGTTCACCCAAAGCTCACCACAGGGGGAGGAAGACATACAAGCAGGAAAGAGCACAGAGGAAGCAGCCACATGAGCAGAAACCACAAAGCTAGTGGAAAATACACAGCAGCCTGCTTTAAACGGAAATCACTCTTGCAAAAAAATAACTGGAATTAATGAAAGATCACACTTCACACAGCTATTTGACCACACAAGTGGTTAAGTAAGAAGTTATGTAGATCTAGGCTCAACACCAGCTCTGCCAGTTATCTGCTCCGTGAACTTCAGGAAATTTCTGAACAGCTCTAGGCCTGAATTTCCTTACTTTAAGTGGGGCTTACAATATCCACCTCAAAAATCATGGTACGGACTAACTTGGATACCATCCCTAAAGTACTTATGAGAGTGCTTGGTGCATGGTTATTTGCCCAATGAATTCTAGTTATGGTTTGTGTGTCAGAACTAGGATTAGAATCCCACCAGTGGGCATATATTTCAGCAAAGCAAATAGCAATATCCAAACTGATGCACCAAAACAAATAATTACCCAACAATAAAGCAAGCCCTGTTACTGATTAAAACGTGTGGCTAAAAGCAATGTAAGAGAAAAGATGAACTACAGAATAGGAGAGATCCCGTTTATGTGTAACAGCCCTACAGAAGCAGGGTGTGTTTTTTAAAATATATGTTATTGGTTTTTTTACAGAGAAGGAAGAGGGATAGAAAGCTAGAAACATCGATGAGAGAGAAACATGGATCAGCTGCCTCCTGCACAGCCCCTACTAAGGATGTGCCTTCAACCAAGGTACATGCCCCTGACCAGAATCGAACCAGGGACCCTTCAGTCCGCAGGCCGACGCTCTATCCACCAAGCCAAACGGGTCTCGGCCCTACAGAAGCAGTTTTATAAATCCAGCAAAATGCAAACTGTTCTCAAACAGAACAGTTTACCAAACTGAATGGTAGTCTCAGTGTGGGTACCAATTGGTCAACATCATCCAGTGATCAAATCATTATCCAGTGATCAAAGAATCAAGGCCTCAGACTCCCACACTTCAAGCTTTAGAAGATAAGGTTTTATAAGTTGCTAAGATGGGGAGAACATTTTAAAAACCTACTTGGGGGGAAAACATATTTTTAAGACCCAAGGCAAGAAAAAAAAATTCTCCCAAGGATCCTTATTATGAAGACACAATGTACATTGATGGATTAAAAATTTGTAATTCTCAAATTTAAAAGTTATGTAAAAAAAAAAGTTAATGAAAATATTACAAGACAAAAAAATATAAGAAATAAGAATGTATCATTTCACTGAAAAAAAAATAACTTTAATGAATTCCCCAAAGGATCCATCCAAACTTTCATTGACCAAATTATCCCTATCTTACACATATATTACTTTAAAATATAGAAAAGTAAAGGTTAACAACCTACCTAATTTATGACCTGAAGATGTTGTGATATCTTAAACCAGGGAAAAAATAAAGTTTAAAAAATAAATAACAAATAAAGTTCAAAAAATTAAAATTTCTCAAATTCATAAAACTAAAGTTTCTGAAGTTGGTATTTAAGAAATTGAAACAAAGTTTCTAAATATGTTGTGTATGTAACATATCCACAATAGCTGTCTGATGTGTATGAATCAAAATTATACCTTTTTTTGTTGTTGTCAAATCAGCACAAAATTTTTGGTGCGCCAAAGAATTTTAGTAAACAGTTTGTGTGTCATGAGATAAAGAAGGTTGAAAATCACAGCTTTAGATAGTAGTTATGAAGCAATGAACTCTTTTTGGTTTAAAATAACACACTGAAGTTGGGGATGGATATTGGGAGGAAGGAATAAATGAAATTGTCTATAATTTTAAAACTGTTGAAGCAAAATGATGTGTACATGGGGTTCATCATTCTCTTTTCACTACTTTAATATAGTTTTTAAACATCTATAGTAAAAAAAAATCAAAAGAAGCATAGTATTTAAAACTTAATTAGGTTTTAAAGCCAACACAAGTTGGTGAAAAAAAATTTCACAACAGAAAGATAGCAAAGCCTTTTTTCTCTATTGATATTCAGTATATTACTAGAATGTTCCTTCCTTTCCTTTGTATCTCCCTCTCTTCAGTCTTTCCTTCCTAATTTCATGCTTGCTGTGACTTAGTTCTCTCCCTCCGCACACACAACTTCCTAAAAGTCAAAAATACTTGCAAATTGGTGCCTCACAACATATCCAATAAATATTTTTTTTAACCACAAGGCACCTTCAAACACTTAATTTTTTTTTTAGTTTTACCCTAAACCCACACATAACCTATTTTTAAATATATATCAACTACCTCATCCATTTAAAACATGTCTTTTATGTACTTTACTACACATATTATTGGAGGTGAGTAATCGGAAAGTTTTTCTCAAAAGTTTGATGGCCACCATTTTGAACAGTAGGATGTCCAAGTCTTTAAGGAGGGCAAAGTGTGAAAAGTACTTTAGAAGAAAAACAATCAGGCATCACTACTTAAGGGACAGAAAAGATGGGGGGGGGAAAGACTATGGTCCGAGAGGGTCATAATTCAGCAAGGCATTCAAGGAGAGGAGAGATGGGCAGGAGGAGCAGGCAGGCAGGGGATGGGAGGACCTGGCGATGCAGGTGTTGGGAAGGAGGAAAAGGGGGCCGTGGGGAGTGTGGGATACCCTGCCCCGGGGAAAAGGAAGATGAGATGGATTTATCTTCCTGTACAGATGCTGCTCAGAGACCCAGGGAGACGGAGAGCCTAGACTGGGCTCTGGGAGGGCCCGGGAGGCCGAGGGACACGTGGAGGCCCTCATGGTGGAGACCCTCATGGTGGAGGCCATCATGGTGGAAGTGACAGCTGAACCCAGACGATGAAGTGAGCTCTCTTAGGGAGAGACGAGAGACTATAGGCCATAGAGCGTCACCCAAACCTTGGGGCGCGCCTGGAGGCCACACAGACCAAGCGGGAGCTCAGGAAGAGCTGCCGGGGGGTAAGCCACACTCGTTCCAAGGGGCCCCCACGAGCGGGCGGCCCACGGCCCGGCCACGAGGAGATGCCCCAGGAGGGCGCGCCGGGAGACAGCGCATCCCCGGGGACCTTGGATGGGACCAGCCTGGACGGACGGCGCGCATCGGGCGCCGGGAGAGCGACAACGCGGGGAGCGGAGACCGGCCCGGGGGCGCGGCGCGGCGGGGCGGGGGTGCCGGGCCGGGAGCGCGCCCGGGGCCAGAGGAAGCTGAGAGGTCAAGGCTCGGCTCCGGAGAGTGGGGACGGCTCTCCTTCCTTCCCAAACCTGCCCTCACACTCTCTAGGCCGTGGCGGGCCCCGAAGTGCCGTATTCTACGGGAGCAGGGAGTCTAAGGGTAATCCTCCCCGGGCAACATCGCGTTCTACAGCCACATTCGAGGACAAACTTTCTGGCGTTGGCGGGAGAGGAGCGAGGGGCTGGAGGGAAAGGCGGTGTACCGTGGGGTGCGAGGTGCCCCGAGGGCTCCCTCCCTAGCGGCCCGCAGCCCCGACCGTCCTCCCTCCCAGCCCGGGAGCCGGGAGCCGCCCCTCGCCCGGCGGCGGCGGCGGCGGCGGCGGCGGCGCACTCACCGGTCCGTCTGCGTGTAGTGGCACCGGCCCAGCAGGTTGAGCTTGCAGAGGTGCAGGTTCCCGCAGTCTTTCTGGCAGACCTTGAGGCGGCAGACCCGCGCCGCGGTGGTGGCCACCACGGAGCGGGTGACCCCGGCCGGGCCGCCCGTCTCCAGCACCACGAAGCGGCCGGGCCCCGCCGCCTCCAGCACCTCGCGGAGCTGCGCCTCGGAGAGCGCGATCTCGTCGAGCAGCGCGTCCAGGGTCAGGCGGCCGCCGTGGGCGCACAGGATCTTGGTGATGAAGCTGCACACCTCCGGGTCCGCCATGGCGCCGCCCGCTCCGCGCCGGACCGGCGGCCGCGGCGACCCGGCGAGAGAGACTCGGCGGCTGGCGGCTGGCTCCCGGCGAGGAATCGAAACTTAGGGCGCCCGGGGGCGGGGGCGGGCGCGGGCGGCGCTCGGGCGGGGCGCGGGGCTGGCCAGCGCGCGCTCTCCGCCGCCGCCGCCGCCGTTAGCGGAGCCCGGCCGCGGTTTCGGTTTCCCACTCGCGCGGCTCCGGGTCCAGAGGGCGGACCCACCGACCCCGACGCCGACCCCGGGGTCGGATGTAAAGTCCACCGCGACGGCGGCAGACCGAGCGGGAAGGCAGCGGCTCCCGCCGGGTTCTAGGCTCGCGAGCGCGGGGTTCCCCGGCGGCGCGGGGCGAGGCTGCTCCCGGGAGACGTCGGACCGGAGGGTCCCGAGCGGCTGGTGCGCTTTTATACCGGCCGCCGGGGCGCCGCGTGCGTCGCGTGTGGAGGCGCCTGGAGACGCCCTCTCCTCTCCTCTCCACCCCACCCCAACCCACCCCACCCCACCCTTCCAGGAAAGAACACACCTCGTCAGCGCCGGCTCCGGGCTGGGAGCCCGGCCTCCCGCCGCCGGTCTTCTCAGCAACCCCGCGAGGGGAGTGTTAGTATCTCCGCTCCGTGTTTGAGGACGGACCCGGAGCCATCGGGCTGCAGCTCGTGGGCCGTCTGGCCGCGATCACAGGCCCAGCTCGTGGGCCGTCTGGCCGCGACCACAGGCCCAGCTCGTGGGCCGTCTGGCCGCGACCACAGGCCCAGCTCGTGGGCCGTCTGGCCGCGATCACAGGCCCAGCTCGTGGGCCGTCTGGCCGCGATCACAGGCCCAGCTCGTGGGCCGTCTGGCCGCGATCACAGGCCCAGCTCGTGGGCCGTCTGGCCGCGATCACAGGCCCAGCTCGTGGGCCGTCTGGCCGGGACCACAGGCCCAGCTCGTGGGCCGTCTGGCCGGGACCGCTGTGCACTTTCTCCCACACCAACACCACCGCCGCCGCACGCTCCCCAAAAACGGCGGCTATGTCTCTCTCCCTCTCCTTTGCCATCTCCGAGCTTTTGAAAGGATCTCTTTCTGACCTTTCTCGGCCAGCCTGTAATCGCTGACCGCGGTGCCCCAGGCATCGTCCAATTCCCTCCAGCAAGCTATCAGTCACAAGGGCCTGTTTAGTCGCATTCCCAGGATCTCAGAAAGGTTTCTCTCTTTTTGGACAAGACCTTTTCCCCTGTGGGGACCCACTTGGACCTCCAGGGTTGGTATAGAGACGATTGAAAACATTTGAACTACAAAAGATGCATATACGAAATTTTATGTGGAATTCTCTCTATCTGACTAAAGCAGAGCCTCCTGAAAATACAGCTACCGTGAACTCTCTACCGAAGGAGTTGACTGCTAACGTCGTCGTTGCCTGGTGGAGGCAGACTGCCCATTCTTATTAGCATCAAAAAAAGCCCAGTAGAACCTTCTATACCCTCCCACTGAAGCCCTAAACCCCTCACCCCCTTTTGTTACATTGAGAGACACAATCTTCTGGCTATTCCAGGACTTTTCAATTACTGGGCGCTCCCCACCCCTACCCGCGTGTAAATAAATCTTGTTTTTTTTCTCCTGTTCTCCTATTGTCAGTTAATTTGCAGGCCCCCAGCACTGGATCCAAGTTGGGAGTGGAGAAGAAAGTGTGTATCTCCTACCAAACCCCCGCCCCTCCCCCCAACGCTGCAAATGAAATAAATAGGTCACTGATCAGATCAGAAATAAACCTTTTTTTAGACGGATAGAATCCAGTTGTTAAAGTGGAAATTCTACAAAATGATCGATGTGAATGTTCCTCAGCTCAGGAATTTGTAGTAGGTGAATTAGGTGGTCTGTCAGGAATAGAGGACTTGGGTAAGAACACCAGCCAAATATGGGGCCCACACAGGATCATTTGACTTTTTGTTCCCTCTGGCTATTCTGTAGTTGCCTTTGATCCCCTTAGCCCTAACTGTGGTCTGACAGGTCCCCAGGAAAGGGCTTTTATTGTCAAACCAATTAAATTCAACAAAGTATATTGTATGTAGGTAGCCCTTACATTGCTCTGAACCTGCGGAGATTTAATAGTCCCTGCTCTGAAGGAGCTTCTGTTTGGGAAGACATGAACAAAACACCTCTGTGTTTTAATTGCAGTTTCACCATCTCCCAGAAATATAATCTTTTTTAAAAATATATTTTATTGATTTTTTACAGAGAGGAAGAGAGAGGGACAGAGTTAGAAACATCGATGAGAAAGAATCATCGATCAGCCGCCTCCTGCATACCCCCCACTGGGGAAGTGCCCGCAACCAAGGTACATGACCTTGACAGGAATCGAACCTGGGACCTTTCAGTCCGCAGGCCCCACACTCTATCCACTGAGCCAAACCGGTTTCGGCCAGAAATATAATCTTAATTGACCAGTCTAGAGTTTGGAAAAATCTGTTATGTGGGCCTTCTCCATCTTTCCCGCAATGCCCAGGAAGAGGCAATCTCCTTGATAAAACCTTTGCCCTCTCCTCTCCCGCAAAAAGGTGATGTCTTGGCCTAAAAATAATCATTTCATTTGCTAATCACTCGCCTGCCACACCCTTCTGCCTGTAAAAGCCTCCCATTTTGTAAATAACCCCTTGGAGGCCCTTCTCGTGGCTAGACGGGATCCTGCCAGATCCATGAATTGCGTAATAAAGCCAATTAGATATTCAATTTTTCTTGGTTGCATTTTGTTTATTATCAGGTTAAATGCTGCAATTAGCATATAAGACACTTGCGAAGGGAGAGTACAGTTTGGCTGGAGAGGCTGGGAATAAAGATATAAAAAAATCCCCCTTCATTTGAAGCCATGGAAAATGATTTAAGGGTTGTGGGAAGGGGAAAGGCAGCCGTTCGGGGAAATTCTGAAGTGTGTGTGTGGTCACAGGTTGGTTGCTTCTCCGAGAAGCAGACAGGTGCGGAGTTAGGAGCGTGACACCAGGAAACGTTAAGGGAAGAAGCTGGATTGGTTCATGAGGGCTGTCAGACTGGCTTGCAGACCTCCTAAGTCCTCCAGCCTGGCTGGGAGCAGGAGCCAGCCTTGGCTCACTGCCCCGCTGGGTCATGGGGGAGGAGTCCCCGGAGAAGTACGTGACTCTGGTCCAGACACTGCAGCAGATCCTGAAGGAGCTTCGGCTGGAGGCTGTCACCTAACACACACTCCCTGATTTGGGCAACCATTCCTAGCTCCAGGGGGACCTGAGTGACATACTGTTGTGCCTGCTATAGTCCACCCTTCGCACAACCGGTATCTATTTCTCCATCTGGATTTGGGGGATACCTTCTCCCCGGCTCTGATGGGCAGCTCTTCCTGGAGGGAAACCTCCCAGAGGAAAGCTAATGGAATTTACTATAGCACCCATCGCGGCAATTGGTTGCAAGGCGATGACAGGCCTCATGCTATACCTCCACCGCTATCTGTTCTAATTTCCCTCGCCCTCAGCTGTCACCTCAGCAGCTCTCAGTAGCATACCTGGGTGGGTACCCCAAATCCCCATTTCTAAGTGGTCTGAGCACCTTCTCAGACTAGAGTTGCTGCTCTTGTCTATTCACAGTCACAGTTGGGCAAAAGAGTATTATTAACTGACACCCAAATAGGTCACTGGAGCCCACACTGTCCCCATTACTAGCGGCCCTACCTCCTCCAGGTCAATTCTATCTGATAAGGTGGCAGTTCCTTGTCTTACCTGTTAGTCTCTGAGCAGTAGGAGGCCAAAGTGCCTGGTTGCAGCCATCATGTGTGACCCAATTGAATCTTGGCTCTTACTCCAGACAAGAATGTACCCCTTTTGGGGGATCAAAACCTCTAACTCCTCAAAGCCCAGAATTGTGGTGCTAGGGAAGCCCACTGGCTCACCGGAATGATGCTAGCTGGGGCCATTCATGCTTCCACCCCTTGTGTCCAGACCCGCGTGCTTTTTCTGTTGGGGACACAGTACCATATTCAGTTGTCTGATTAAAGGCATATGCCATGATGGCCTGGAGGAATGTCAGCGTGGCACTGTATTACCTCCATGCTGGAGCCTCAGCTGCAACTTGAACTGGCCATTCCAATACTGACCTATCCAATAGCTTCTGTTAGGTGAGGTGTGTGATAGGAGCAGTAGCTCCCAAGTTCCTGAGCCCACCCCCCTACATCCTGTGCCATAGAGAAGGTCCTCTGGTCAGATACCGTGTTATATGAGATTCCATGCCTGTGGGCCAGGTGATCTTCAAGCCCCCAGAGAGTGGTGCTAAGTGAGACCATGCAGGCAGGAAAGGCAACCCCCCTGAAAACCGGTTTGGCTCAGTAAATAGAGCATCAGCCTGTGGACTGAAAGGTCCCAGGTTTGATTCCGGTCAAGGGCATGCACCTTGGTTGTAGGCACATATCCGCAGTAGGGGTGTGCAGGAGGCAGCCAATTGATGTTTCTCTCATCGATGTTTCTAACTCTCTGTCTCTCTCCCTTCCTCTCTGTAAAAAATCAATAAAATATATATTTTTAAAAAAGGAAAGGCAACCCCATATCTGGAATCTGTCTGTTCCTATGAGATTGAACTGCTGGCCCCACCAGGAAAAAAGGGGCCCAATATAGTCAAGTGGTTACCAAGCAGCCCATTGGCCTCCTTAAGGAACATAAAAGTTTAGCATGGGTCTTTATCACTAGCAGGATGGCCATTCAGAGGTGGCAATAGCTATATTCATTGGCTTCAATGACAGCCCCTGTGGTTAGGTCTCTGCATCACCTCCATCTCTGCCACCGAGTCCTCTTTGTTTAAGTCCCATCGTGCAGCAGTTGGGGGAGGAGGGGCTCTGACAAAGACTAGAGGCATTAACTGGCCAAATTATTTGTCAAAGCTGCCACATCTTTTGTAAGAGATACTCACTACAGGCCTTAGCATGCGCTACAAACAACTTCCCGCTTAGGGTCCACTCCTATGGTCCTCTATCCCAGACCTTCTTGTCTCTGGTTTTATAACCTTTTTCTTTCAGGACCCCTATCCACAGCCAGGCCACTCATCCCTGGCCATAGGTCCACAAATGTTCTAACTTTGGGCTAGTCTCCATCTACACAAAGTGGATGACCGGGTGCACTTCCCGAAGCCCCTCCCCCTTGGGGAGATTTTCCCTCACCACTGTTTCCAACGCCCTTCCCTGCAAGAGTGAGGCTGTCGTATAGCCGCCATCCATTTTTAGCGTGTGCCCACATAGTGAGGGGACCTATCCAGAACTTGAGTTTGGTCTATTTTTTCCTTGTTGAGGTGTTTTTGCGGGACCCCCTCGTACATCCATAGGACATACGTTGGAGGAGGGGTGTGCCAGTGCAACTGTAATGAGTGACGTGGAGATCTGGGCTACTTACCATTCAGCTCACGAGTCCTGGTGTACCAGTTTTCTCTTCCGATGGCTTTGACGCTGAGCCTGCCTGGCTTTCTGACTTGATCTGCCCAGTGGGACCTAGCTTGTGATGGCCCATTCTGAACCCATAGTCAATCATCACCTCTACCAGTGCCTAGCAGCAAGCTAGGAGCTGTGTTTTTAAACAAGTGTAATTGCGGGGGCCTGATGTGGCGCGATCTCCCTTTTCCTCGTCCCGCACGGAAAGAGAGATGAACGAACCGGTTCTAAGGGGAGGCAGCCAGGGATTGAGAAATATTAGAAATAAAGAGAGAAGTCACAGAGATAGATTTTAAGCTGGGAGCTGGGAGGGCCGCTGACCTCCTCTGCGGGAGAGGCAGACTGACGACCTCCTGAGCCACGCAGCACATCTGTTTATTCTCCAATCCACCAAGGGGGTTTCACAGAAAAACAAGGAGCCTGGGAGGGCCCAGGTCCCACCCACTCCTTCCTGCCTGACAAACACAAGCCAGGAACCAAGAACATCTCCTCACTCCCAGGGAGTGCAACTGACAAGATTCTACCAATATCCGGGCCCAGTCAGCAACAATCTAAAGAATGTCCAGGTATCTTCAAATTTGGCCCTCTACTTGTAATTCTTCACTGCAGTTGGCATAACCCTGTTCAGTAATCCCAGGGGACGGCATTGTGATTCTCCTGCTGGAACTTGTCATAAATGTCCAACTAAATCCTCTCCCACCTGACACCCCCAGTACTCTAGGCTCTGCCTGAGCGTACAGTCCAAGCAGAAGGGCTGCTGGAATTGAAGCCTGTGCCTGCTGCAGAGCGATTTCCTTCTCTGAGCCCCACCCGTGTCCCCCAGGACGTGGGCAACAGTAGTATTCTTAGGTATATATATATATATTTTTAAAGTATTTTTATTGATTTCAGAGAGGAAGGGAGAGGGAGAGAGACAGAAACATCAATGCTGAAAGAGAATCACGGATGGGCAGCCTCCACACCCCTCCCTGGGGACCGAGCCCGCAACCCGGGCATGTGCCCTGAGCAGGAACTGTGACCTCCTGGCTCATAGGTCATTGCCCAAACCCCTGAGCCACACCGGCCGGCCTATTCTTAGGTGTAGAATGTGTTTTCTCAGGAACCCAAAGATTCCCAACAGACTCTCTGCTTCCTTCTTTCTAGCAAGGGATCCGAGATGCAGCAATTGGTCTTGCACTTAGCAAAAAAATGTGCCAGGACGCTGCTAGCCACCAGGCCTGTAACATCTTCGGTGAGGCAGCAGGTCACAGAAACTTATAGGACTTACCTCCCACCCTCTGAGCACCTGTGTTGGTTCAAGCAGCCAGTGTGTGCCCACCTCGCTCTCACCCTGCCGGAGCAGCATGGCATCATCAGTGCAATGGCTCCAGGTGATGTGATGTGGGACGTCCAAACGCTCTGGTTCTCTTCGGACTGTATCAGGACAGAAGACTGAAGAGTGAACACAAAACTGTGGCATCCATTCCGTGTCAACAGGAACTATTTCGCATCTTCTTTCCTGGTTGGGATAGGAAAGAATGCATTTGCCAAATGGATGGCTGCAATCCTGTACCTGAGGCTGCATAACTCCACTCTGGCTAAGCCACCGCATCAGGCACAGAAGGGGTGAAGGGGTCCCCCTTCCCTGCAGTAGCCCGCAGTCTTTCTCTGGGATCCATCCCATTGCTTCTGGGTCAACACTGGCAAGTTAAACAGAGATATGGCAGGAACAACATTTCTTCATCTTTTTTATTTTTAAGAATGGCACTAGCAGTTGCCCATCCCCCCAACTGGGGATGCAATGATATTTTGTGGCTACTATATTGGCCTGGGGGCAGGGAGAGGGGGGCATGGTGCAGTTTCAGATGCTCCCACGTGGCCTTCCCTACTGCGATAGCTCTTACTCTGCAGCTGAGAGCCATCACAGACGGGAAGGATCACAAGGATGCAATATGAGGGTTAGCCCAACTTCCAAATCCCAACTCTACATTTGGGGATTGGGAGAATGATAACCAGTGGGTCCAGGGAGGCTAGACCAAGGGTGGGCAAACTTTTTGACTCGAGGGCCACAATGGGTTCTTAAGCTGGACCGGAGGGCCGGAACAAAAGCATGGATGGAGTGTTTGTGTGAACTAATATAAATTCAAAGTAAACATCATTACATAAAAGGGTACGGCCCGCTCTTTCGGCTCCACGTGGGCCGGATAGAACAGCTGAACAGGCCGGATCTGGCCCGAGGGCCGTAGTTTGCCCATGCCTGGGCTAGACTCTAAGACTCCAGTTTCTCTCACTCTAACCAGGGGCATGAAGAGGCTTCAGGTCTTGGGGTACTTGTTGACCTCTGACCTTGTGCCCAACAGTCATCAGAATGTCCCAGTGTTCTTATCATCCAAGTAAATATTCTAGGTCTCTGTGGAGAAGGACTGGAGAAACCAGGATAGTTGATTCTTGCCACAGTACTATAGGTCCTTCTCCCTGGGAACCTGGGCACCTTTCAGTCACTGGGTTCTGCTTCTGAACGCTGACTCAGGCATGGAAACCAGGCGAGGAATTGTGACCTTTCATTGGGTGGCCATCTTCCTCATTCTCCTGCTTACTCATTCTCATTCTTTTCAGGTTATACGGGGGAAGCAGTACTTTTTTCCTCCTAGGAAAACCCTGTTCTATTCAAGATTTCTGAAGCTCTTTTCTGGGCAGATCCCCTGGCTGCCACTCTGACTCTGATGCCATGAACCCCTGGCTTCTGCAGTTAAGGGCCATGCCTGGTGTCTGTTGCATCAGTATCCTATCGGCCCCAAGGCTATCGGTGAGCCAAGTTCCAAGGCAACCCCCCTTCCCTCAGTTATGTCCTATGGTATTTATTAGCACTTTGATCAGAGGAATCCAAAGTTCACTGTAGTGGAGGGATTCTGAATGGCCTCAGCTTGTCATACTGGATGAGGTTTGCCCAAACGACAGACCGAAAGCTGCATCAGCAAAGATGCTAAGGACCCTTTTCTTCTAGCTGGGGCCTGTGGGTGAGATACTGATATACACAGCGGAAAGAAGAGTCAGATATTTCCTCCACATACGGAAAACTGGACCATCTCACAATTTGCTCGATGGAATAGGCATCAAAGCAGGAGCTGAGGCCTTCAGCCTCTCCAACTGAGGAGCTTGCATTTGGACATCACATGTGGGACTCTCTGTGATGACAGAGTCCCGTGCCAGATTGGAAGGGCCTACAGGCTGAGGTGCAAGAGAGCTATGGGAATCCGAAACTAGTGATAGCTGCTGCTGCTGCTGCTGCTCCCACTGCTGCTGCTGCTGCTTCCTCCATCTGACTCATCGGTTCCTGAACCAAATCGGGGCCAGCTGGATTCTGTGGCATCAAGTTCATGCTGGAATCATCCATGTGGTGAAAAGGGTCTGGCTGGGGGTTCTCTGGGACCATTCTGTTCATCAGAAGTATTGACATCTGGGATGGAAGGCAGTGATCGACTTTGTCTTGCTGGAGCTGTATTCACTCGTGTAGACAAAGGAGCAGGTCTGGGGAGCCCCAGGGGCCCCTTGTTCACATGGGCACCAGAGGGCTGCCCTGGTCGGCCTGTCCTAAGTCCCCTGGGCGGGCCCGTTTCCAAGCCCGCTGGAGGAGGCTTCTGAAAATGCAGTTTCTATAGTGTGAACTTCTTTTTTAAAATATATTTTATTGATTTTTTTTTTACAGAGAGGAAGAGAAAGGGATAGAGAGTTAGAAACATTGATGAGAGAGAATCATCAATCAGCTGCCTCCTACACACCCCCCACCGGGGATGTGCCCGCAACCAAGGTACATGCCCTTGACCGGAATCAAACCGGGGACCCTTCAGTCCGCAGGCTGATGCTCTATCCACTGAGCCAAACCGGTTTCGGCTGGTATGAACTTCTTCATGAAGCTGCTGCCCCGTCGCCGCTGCGTGCCTGATGCCCTTGGTGAATGTGACTCCTCTGAGCCATCCTGGGGAGCCTCATCCTCTGGTGGGTCTTCTTGTCTTGACATCATATATCTATCCCAGCATTTCCACTTTTCTGAGTCTTTTACTCCTTCCTCCTACAGTCTGCCCCAGAAATGTAAGCATTTCAGCCTCACTCTTCACAGGCCATCAACTTTCCAGGCTTCTAGAAGCTACCTGGCAGTAATTTTGCACCACCCCCTGATCCTTGCCAGGATGCTAAAGCTTGTATCCTGCGAGAGTGCTCCTACGTCAATCAGTTCTCCTGTGTACAGGCTTAGATTCCAGTTTCCTTGATAGAGCAGTTTTTTTCGGAATGGCAAGGTTGGAAATCAAAATGGATCACTCGTTTTATTTTTTTTTAAATATTTTTATTGGTTTCAGAGAGGAAAGGAGAGGGAGAGAGAGATAGAAACATCAATGATGAGAAAATTATTGATCAGCTGCCTCCTGCATCCCCCCCCCCTCCCCGCCGAGGACAGAGCCTGCAACCTGGGCACGTGCCCTGACCAGGAATCGAACACATGATCTCCTGGTTCATAAGTTGACGTTCAACCACTGAAACCAAGCTAATCAGGCTGAATCATTTATTATAGAAGATTGAGCCCAGCTGGCATGACTCAGTGGTTGAGCGTCACCCTACAAATCAGGAGACCTGGGTTCAATTCCAGGTCAGGGCACATGCCCTGACTGCAGGTTCGGTCCCCAGTTGGTGGTGTTGTGGGAGGGTGTGTGTGTGTGGGTGGGGGGGGAGGTAATGCGGGATGCAATCAGTGATTCTCTCTCATCATTAATGTTTCTATCCTCCCTCTCCCTTCCTCTCTGAAATCAATAAAAATATATATATTTTTAGAAGACTGACAAGGAGGCAGAGGAGAGAAAAGAAGAGGAATTATTCAGGTAGCTAGAGGGAGATTTGTTTGTTTGCTTGCTTGTGTATTACTGTTTTAATGGAAGATCTGGGCATATGTGAACATTTCAAAGAGGTGCAAAGGGGGGTGGGTGGAGATGTGCAAAGCTGTAGTTTCTAGGGCACATCTGTGTGGTATCAACATGGGAGTCTGTTGAACCAGCACCAATCAAAAAGGGAAGCAAAACTGACACAGGGCAGCGATGAGTCAGCTCTGCCAAGTCACAGACATTAGAAGTACGTAAACACCAGAGGGCTGAGTCACATGTCATGTCCAAAGGCCATGTAAACAGGTGTTCTCCGGGAGATAGTGGAGTCAGGGGAGGTAGCAGTCAGCCAGACAGAGCAGAGCAGAGATAGGGAGCAGACGAGGGGTTTTCCCTGGATTGAACTTGCCTCGCAGTTATGTTCCTTCAGAAGGACCGAACTGGGAAAGGAGGGAGCTGTGGCTGTAGTGGAGGGGTAACTTTATAGTGAGAAGGACTGTTTCCCTCGTTGAGGATAAATTTATAGACTTTGCTTCCATGGTATTAAAATGAGGAACTTCAGGCTGCAAACCTTCTCCCAACACTTGTCTGAAAGCAGAGGCAACAAGCAAGTAGTTATCTCAAGGTGGGGCTGACTCTGTGCTGATACCATACTCAGCTAACCAACCCCCAACACTTCTCACATCCTGGTATTTGCACCCTTGTGTAGTCTCCTCCCGCACTGAGTAGGACTGGTCTGTGTAATCAATAGGATATTAGAGAAGCAACCGTGAGAGTTCCAAGACTAACTCATAGAACACATGGTGACTTTCATCTTGTTCACGCTCCGTCACTGGCTCTGGAGAAGTGGTTATGTTGTGTGGACATTCGGCCAGCCCGATGGAGGGGTCCATGTGGCAGGGAACAAAGACCTCCTGCCAACAGCCAACACTGATTTGCCTGGCATGCCGGTGAGCCATTTGGAATGGGATCCTTTAGCTCGAGCCAAGACGTCAGGTGAATACAGACCCAGCTTGACTTCAACCTCAGGAGAGACCCGGAGCCAGAACCACCCAGCTGAGCTGCTCAGCAGAAACTGTGGGAGGCCCTGGCCAAAGCCGCTCAGTGGTCAGAAGGTTGGCCCACGCACTGCAAGGTCACGGCTTCAATTCCCAGCCAAGGACATGTGGGAGGCAACCAATCGATGTTCCTCTCCCCCGCCTCCACCCCCTCCGCCTTTCTCCCTTCCTTCCACTCTCTCAAAAAAAATCAGTGGAAAAAATATCTTCAAGTGAGGATTAACAAAAGAAGAAAAAAAAATTTTTTTTGAGACAAATGAGGCGTGGTAAGATGTTTTGAAGATCACATGAGACAGTGGATGTGAAAATGTTTGCACATTTTCTGGTCTCTTAATCGTACAGTCTTGGTTATGATGCTCACGATTGATGAGCCCCAGTCTCAAGAAAATATTTTTTAACTATGGGAGATTAAAATGAACCCATTGCACAATTTACAATAGCTAGGATTTGGAAACAGCCTTGGATGCCTGTCAGCAGATGAATGGATCAGAAAAACTATGGTACATCTACACGATGGAATACTATGCTGCCATGAAAAGGAAGGAATTCTCATCATTTGCAGTGACCTGGATGGAATTGGAGAGCATCATGCTGAATGAAATAAGCCAATCAATGAAAGAGAAACACCACATGACCTCACTCATTTATGGATATTAAAGAACATTATAAACTAATGAATAGAAAGATAGATATAGTGACAGTAAAACAACAAGCAGACTGTCAAATGACAGCAGGGGCGGGGGTGGCGGAGGAGTAGGGAGATCTGGGGAAGATAAGAGATCAACCAAAGTACTAGTATCATGCATATAAGTACAACCAATGGACACAAAACTCTGGGGAGAGAGGGCATGTTTGGGAGGGGGGGGGGCAATGGTAAGCTATGTACACATATAATACCTTAATAAATTTTTTAAAAATGAACCCATTGGGTCCAGGACTGTTGTTTGCTGGAAATTTTCATTTTCTTTTAAAGGTCTCACACATTTATTACTGAACCAACCTACAACTGCGGGGGAAAGGGGGGGGGTCAACAGAGCAAAATCATGAGTCCATTAATTTTCCAAATAAGCCGAAACCGGTTTGGCTCAATGGTAGAGCGTCGGTCTGCGGACTGAAGGGTCCCAGGTTCGATTCCGGTCAAGGGCATGTACATTGGTTGCGGGCACATCCCCGGTAGGGGGTGTGCAAGAGGCAGCTGGTCGATGTTTCTCTCTCATCGACGTTTCTAGCTCTCTATCTCTCTCCCTTCCTCTCTGTAAAATATCAATAAAATATATATTTTTTAAATTTTTCCAAATAAAATGTCCCAACTGTCCAGACAATAGCAATATTTTCAATCATTTAAAGGTATAGGCAACCAGGATACAGCATAAATATGTGAGTCATCTCTCATGTGTGATTCCTCATAGACTCAGTTTGGTTCTTCTCCAATGTCTCCTCTTTGAGTTGTACCCGATTTTATTGCCAATTTTCATCTGAATCCATTGGGGAACGGGCTGATTCTGCTTTTGTTTCTTGGCCAGGAATCTCTTGGTCCTGAAAGTCTTGTGGGAAGACATAGTGAAGGAAGGAAAAGACATGCCCCTCGATGGCAGAGAAAGAGCTGCTAGAAGTTTTTAAATTACGGCTTCAATTTCATCAGTTGTCAATGGCCTACTCGGGTTTTCTGATTCTTCCTGGTTGGGTTTTGGAAGATTGTATGTTTCTAGGAATTTGTTCATTTCAAACAGGTTGTCCAGTTTGTTGGCATATAGCTGTTCATAGTATTTTCTTACAATCCTTTCTGTGATGTCTGTTGTTATATTGCCTCTTTCATTTCTGATTTTATTTACTTGGGTCCTCTCTCTTTGTTTCTTTTTCTTTTATTTTAAAAATATTTTTAATTGATTTTGTTTTACAGAGAGGAAGGTAGAGTGATAGAGAGTACCCACTGGGGATGTGCCTGCAACCAAGGTACATGCCCTTGACAAGAATCCAACCTGGGACCCTTCAGTCTGTAGGCCAGACCCTCAATCCACTGAGCCAAACCAGTTAGGGCCCTCTCTCTTTGTTTCTTGATGAGTCTGGCTAGGAGTTATCAATCTTGTTTATCTTTTGAAAGAACCAGCTCTTGGATTGATTCATCTTTTGTACTGTTGTGTGTTTTTGTTTAATCTGTCATTTATTTCCATTCTGTTTATTATTTCCTTCTTTCTACTTCCTCTGGGCTTTTCTTGCTGTTCTCTTTCTAATTCATTCAGGTGTAGGGTTAGACAGTTTATTAGTAATTTTTTTTGTTTCTTTAGGTAGGGTTATAGTACATGAACTTTCCTCTCAGGACTGTTTTCGCCATGCCCCATAGGTTTTGGGTGGTTGTATGTTCATTTTCATTTGTTTCTAGAAAGTCTTTAATTTCTTGCTTAATATATTTGATAACACATTCATTGTTTAATAACATGCTAGTTAGCTTCCATGTTTTTGATTGTTTTTTTTAAATTGTAGTTGATTTTTTACTTTATGCCATTGTGATAAAAGAAGATGCTTGGTATAAACCAATTTAATTGAGTTAATGTAGACTTGTTTTGTGTCCTACCATGTGGTCTATCTTTGAGAAGTTCCATGTGCACTTGAGAAGAACGTATATTCTGTTGCTTTGGAGTGAAATGTTTTATAAATTTTAGTTAGATCCATCAGATCTAGTGCGTCATTTAGAGTCTCTGTTTCCTTGTTAATTTTTTGTCTGGAAGATCTATCTATCCAGTGATGTCAGTGGGGTGTTAAAATCCCCTATTATGACTGTATTGCTGTCAATCTCTTTCTTAAAGACCATCAAGAGTTTTTTTTTATATACTTGAGTGTTCATATATTGGGTACATATATGTTTGTGGGTTTTTTTTTTAATGCTTTCCATTTCTTTTCTTTTAAAAAAATATTTTATTGATTTTTTTTTACACAGAGGAAGGGAGAGGGATAGAGAGCTAGAAACATCGATGAGAGAAGAACATTGACCAGCTGCCTCCTGCACACCCCCTACCAGGGACGTGCCTGCAACCAATGTCCATGCCCTTGACGGGAATCGAATCTGGGACCTTTCAATCCACAGGCCGATGTTCTATCCACTGAGCCAAACCGGTTTCCATAAGTACATATATGTTTACAATGGTTATATTTTTCTGTTGAATCATTCCCTCTAGTATTATGAAGTGGCCTTCTTTGTCTCTAGTTATGGTCTTTGTTTTGAAGTCTATTTTGTCTGATATGAGTATTGCTACCCCAGCTTTTTTTCCTTTCCATTTGTATAGAATATAATTTTCCACCCCTTCACTCTCAGTCTGTATGTGTCTTTTGTTCTGAGGAGGGTCTCTTGTAGACTATATATATATATGGGTCATATTTTCTTATCTATTGAGTTAACCTATGTCTTTTGACTGGAAAATTTAATCCATTTACACTTGATGTTATTATTGATATGTATTTACTTGTTGCCATTTTTATTTTCTTTTTAAAAAATATTTTTTATTGATTTCAGAGAGGAAAGTAGAAGAGGAGAGAAAAATAAAAATCAATAAGAGAGAATCATTAATTGGCTGCCTCCTGCACAGTACACACTGGGGATGGAGCCTGCAAACGGAGCACGTGCCCTGACTCAGAATTTAATTGTGAGCTCCAGGTTCAGAGGTCAACACTCAAACTCTGGCAGGGTGCCATTTTTATTTTTAAATTTAAATTCTTCTTTTAAAATATATTTTTATTTATTTTAGAGAGGAAGGAAGAGAGAGAGCTAGAAACATCAATGATGAGAGAGAGTCATTGATTGGCTGCCTCCTGCACGACATCACTGGGGATCGAGCCCACAAACCGGACATGTGCCCTTGACCAGAATCAGACTTGGGACCCTTTAGTCTGAAGGACGATGCTCTATCCACTGAGCCAAACCTGGTAGGGCTAATTTGTAGGAAGTGGTTATAGGGTTAAGCCTGGGACAGACCAGCTGGCAAAGTTGCAAACAATTCCCAGCTTGGAGGGCACAGTCCTCAATGCATAATTAAGCTTGATCTTGTGACTGCTCCCTAGATCTTTCCTGGGTAGCTAATGGGCTGTGGGAGGGGCAGCAAGAGCTGCCAAAACAAGTGAAACTTACAAGAACATTGTAAATTACCTTGTTTGTCCCTGATTATAAATAAAGCATCAGCTTTGCAGTCTGGATCTGTTCTGTGGCCTCATCTAGGCACAGAAGATCCACCTAGACCCAGCTTATTCTCATTATCTGTCTTTTTCTTCATCTTTCACCAGCCCTCCCTCAGGCTCACCAAACCCTTGGCTGTGCTGGTGCGGCACACTAACTTAAATTCTTTACTGTTGAAAATATTATGTATGTCTCCCTTCCCCCCCTCCCCATTGACCAGGAAGTAGTCTTTGTTTACCTGAGCTGGATTTCTAGAATGCTCCTTGTGTTCATTTTTTTGGGCTCTGCTGCTGTAATTGTGACTTGATTATTGATGTCCTGTTTGTGGGAGGGATTTCCCCTCTGACCTGCTGCCATTGACCTTCAACCTCAATGTTGTTGTGCCAACTGTTATACAGGTGCTTTGGGTTCACTATTTGTGGGGCTCCCTGGATTTTGCTCTGATGTTGTTGAATCTGGTCCCTTGTTGTGTCTATCCTGGGCCTCCTGGGAGTTCTCTAGTGAAGGTGAATGCGAGTCACTGACCCTTTCTGGCCCTGGGCAACCTGATTGAGGTCCAAGAGGTAGAATCCCCTAATGGTATAGTGGTTGAGGACTCCTTAGTCCAAAGGCTGGATGTGTCTTGAATCTCACATCTTGTTTGTCCCTGTTCTGAGCTGTGCTCCCATCCTCCCTGCAACGGGTCCTGTAGGTGTCAGCTGTAGGCTCTTGGGGTCCCACTGGCTGTTGCCTCATTGAGCAGTCTGGGATGGTGTGTGTGGTGGGGACCCAAACTACTCTTTCTGACTAATTAGATAAAAGCCTCCAGAGACCTGGCTCTGCCTGAAGACTGATTGGATTCAGTCTAAAATAGTCTCAGGCAATCGTCCACAGATGTGGTGAGAGGTTTTCAAACAGGGTGGGACAATTGCTTCTACCTGGGAGCTAATTGTTATTCTCAGTCTCTTATTGGGCATCAGAAACTTTACAGGATGGGACAAGGGATTTTCCAATAAGATGGGCCAGATGTCTCCCCCACTCCCACCCCGCACCCCCACCCCGGCAAAAACCACCTGGATAGCAAAGGTTTGCCTGAGAAAGATGACCACCACCATTGTCTGTAAACTGGTTATTTTTAAGAAACAAAAGACTCGGGAAGAAGCTTTGACCTACTTTCCCCCTAACTGCCTAAAAGAATTGAGATAGAGGACCTGTTCTAGGAAGGGAGATATCATTACAGATAAGTACAGTTTAATATAAACTAAGTGTAACAGGCAGGGAAGAACCTTACAAAACAAGTCTGATCAAAGTCCTCTCTCGTGACCATTGTTGAAGATGGCCCAACAAATATTTATCAACCAAACATTTGCTTTTCCATGTTCATGGGAATTGCTTTACTCCCCATTATTTTTGTTATTTAAAAAAATTTTTAATTGATTTCAGAGAGAAAAAGCGGGGTAAGAGAGAGATCAATTTGCTGTTCCATTCATCCATTCACACACTAGTTGCTTCCTGTATGTGCCCCAACAGACAGGAAACTGAACTGAAACCCTGGTGTATCCGGACAATGCTCTAACCAACTGAGTTAGTCGGCCAGGGCAACTTCCTCTCCTTTGAAGTCCCAAACCACAACCCCCCATTTCTACACAGTTCAAGATAGCATATAAGCTTTAACTGCTTGTTTCTTACGGGACCTCCATATATACAAATGTAATTAATTTGTTTTCTCCTGGTTATTTGTCTCATGTCAATTTGATTGCTATATCAGCTACAAGAATTTGGGTAGAAAATAATTTTTCTTCCTGTGCACTTTCATAACCAATGAGCCTAGGAGGTAGGTACTTTTATTATTATTATCAGGTGAGAAAATCAAGGCCCAGAGAGGTTAAGTGACTTGTCCCAGTCATGCAGCTAAAACAAGTGAGAGAGTCAAGAACTGAACCCAGGCAGTCTACCTCCAGAGGCTGCACACTTAACCATTCTACTCTTATACTGCCTCTTGCTTGTAAATTATGTCAGATGAGTGTTAAACATATCAGTGAGATGGGTGTTCTTACCTCAGAAAACAAAAACTTGGAGAGGTTAGCATGGGGTGGGGATGGGGGCAGGTGAAGGCAAGGTTCTAATCCAGGTCTTAGTGACTCTAAAGCCCACAGCACAGTGTCACATCTGTTCAGGTCTTGCTTGAGGCTAAGGGACTAGGGGATGAACTGAAGCAGGCCTCCTCAGGACCCTACCTCTCAGCAGCTGGCTGATACAAGGGGTTCCTCCTCTCAAGGCTCACGGATTGCAATGCCTGGTATTTTTCCTGTAAACATTTTATCATGCTTATATTACTGTCTGATTTTCCAATTATCTTTTCACCAAATAAATAATTACATTAGCAATCAGAAGTTGAAATTTCTCTTTCTCAGTATCTTCACACAGACAAATCCACTTAATTTTAACTGGTATAAATGAAAGTTATTTTTTTATTTAAATAAATACTGACTCCCATATATTTAGCTCATTTCAGTGAAAAAGTTGGCCATAAAGAAGAAATTAGCAGTTTTAAAATAGACTTTTAATGATTCTCTCTCATCATTGATGTTTCTCTCTCTCCCTCTCCCTTCCTCTCTGAAAGCAATTAAAATACTAGTATATAACAATTTTTTTTTAAAGAGTGAAGATTCTAACAGCACTCAATAAAGCTGATGAAGAGACTTACTTTGGCTGTAGCAGAAATGCTGAGGGTTCTCCTTTTCATGAGATATTTTCTTTAAGGAGTATCTATAATAACAAGAAATGCCAAAACTTCCTACTGTCTTTCACAGTCTTTAAGCAACTCATGATCCTGATGAGTACCAAGGACATGATTCCAAGGATACAAGCTCATCATCACTATACACCAGGGCTCAAGCCCAGTAATAGGGATTAGGTGAGTGGGTGACTAGGACTTGCATTTGTGGCCTGGAATACCATGCTGAGCTTAAAGCTGGATTAGTTTTTTTAAATGTTGTTTTAGAGTAATAAATTTTACAGTAAAATAGTAGACAAGTTTTCAGGCTAATTTAAATTGGCTAATTGAAATAAGCGAATATCCTAGAAAAATTAATTGCACCGGACAAAAAGCTGTTCCTAAAGTGTTAACTAAAAAATTTTAAAAATATATTTTATTGATTTTTTACAGAGAGGAAGAGAGAGGGATAGAGAGTTAGAAACATCGATGAGAGAAACATCAATCAGCTGCCTCCTGCATCCCATCCCCCCACAGGGATGTGCCTGCAACCAAGGCACATGCTCTTGACCAGAATTGAACCCGGGACCTTTCAGTCCACAGGCTGACGCTCTATCCACTGAGCAAAACCAGCTTTGGCAACTAAAATTTTTATTGGTAGTTCATCTCAGGATAAAATCTCACAACAGGAAATTAACCTAAAGTAGTCATATTATAGTGCAAAAAATTAAAATTTAAAAGCTATCAAGACTACATTGTAAAAATTTCAAAAGCCTCCTAATATTTAAATCAAAAAAGGGGGAAAGTAGAAGAATATCATGTAAGGAAAAATATCCTGAAAGTAAATTACATCTAGAAAATTTGTACTTCACAAAATTAATTGTAATGGTATCAGCAAGACACCCATGAAAAACACACATGGTGTCAAAACAAGCCAGAGGAAAATCATTTGAGCAAAAAATGAAAAAGGATCCCAAATCAAATTTATAGAAAATATTCCTTTATTAACTTTTGGTGGAGAATATGTTTGTATATTTTCAGAAAACAACTCAGAGACCATGTGGATTCTGACAACAGAGAGGAAATGACAGGACTACTCCAACCATGAAGACAGAAGCGAAGCAGTCCAGAGATGGAAGATACTGACAACGCCTTGCCATACTAGCAGTCAGCAGCTGTGTATCACTGCAGGTTGCCCAGGACCAAACCAGAGAGGGTTGGACCTGCATTACCATCATTTGCCCACCATCCAGAACTGAAATATCATTGCTGACATGTACACATAAGGAACTATTTGACGTTGAAATTGGGTCTCAAAAGAACTGGTGGCCCAGAAAGAAGCTCACTACAGATTGATTCATATGTCTTTTAGCATAACGATTGTTGCTTGTCTCATTTTTTATTCTTATAAGTATATTTCCAGTAGGACATGATCTCACTCATCTAGGGGAAATGGTGAGCAACATAGACTGATGAACAAGAACAGACCCAGAGATAAGGAGCCATGGGTCAGACTGTTGAACCTCAAAGGGAGGGAGGGGATAAAAGAGAGAGATCAACCAAAGTACTTATGTGCACACATATGAGCCTAACCAGTGATAGGGGGGTGGGAGCATGAGTGGGGGAGTGGGGGATTGGAATGGGTGGGTTGAGGACAAATATGTGATACCTTAATCAATAAAGAAAGTTTTTTTAAATGTATTTTTAATTGATTTTAGAGGGAGAGGAAGGGGGAGAGAGAGAAACATTGATTGGCTGCCTCCTGCATACCCCGTACTGGGGAAAGAGCCTGCAACCCGGGCATGTGCCCTGACCTGGAATCCACCTGGTAACTTTCCCATGCTCAACCCACTAAGCCCACCAGCCAGGGCCGGGGCTGGGTTATTTTTTACAATCACTCAGAAACTGCTCTTCTATTGCAACTGCAATAAAGTTGCTGGTTCCAACTTTGCCTCTGCTTTAGTGCCTCTGTGTTATGTGTTTCATAACACGTAGGTGAGCTTTAGAGCTGTAGTTGGGAGTAACTGCTTTTTCTCAAGGACACTCAATGAATGCCATATTCTGCCCTTCACAGTTACAGCCATGGTTCAAACAGCCTCCACTGGGATTTAGAGGCTTAAAGCAGTATCTCAAACTGCTGAGAAACACGTCGTTTCAGTAGATTTCACAAGTTCAGCAGGGCTGTTTACAGCATTATCAGCCAATACTTCCCTTGGATCCTGTTGTGAGGGGATCTGGGCTCTGACCACACCCTACACCAGGTATGAAGAAACCATGGAGCTAAGGGGTTGTTAAATAAATATAACTACATTGGCTGAAAGTCTTTTTAAACGTGTGTGTGTGTGTGTGTGTGTGTGTGTGTGTGTGTGTGTGTTATTTCAGAGAGGAAGGGAAAAGAAGAGACAGAAACATCAAACATCAATGATGATAGAGAATCATTGATTGGCTGCCTCCTGTACACCCCCCTATTGGGAATGGAGCCCACAACCCAGGCATGTGTCTCACCAGCAATCGAACCGTAACCTCCTGATTCATGGGTCAATGCTCAACCATTTAGCCATACTGGCTGGGCCTGAAAGTCTTTTTTAAAATATATATCTTATTGATTTTTAATAAAGGGAGGAGGACAGAAAGACAGAAACATCGATGAGAGAGAAACATCGACCAGCTGCCTCCTGCACACACCCCCACCGGGGATGTGCCCACAACCAATGTACATGCCCTTGACCGGAACTGAACCTGGGACCCTTCAGTCTGCAGACCGACGCTCTATCCATTGAGCCAAACCCGTTTCGGCTGAAAGTCTTTTTAAAAGAAAAGGTTTATATCTGTCAGGGATTGACAGCTCACAGTGATGGGTGACTAGGACTTGCATTTGTGGCCTGGTATCCACACATATGCACAAAGCCCCTCCTCGTTCAGGATGGAGCCTGGGCTGAGGAGAGAAGAGCCTGGACTGAGGGCTGGGATGGCTCTCCCCAACATGCCTCCCGCAGCACAGAATTCTGAGAAGTCAGAGATTTCTAAATTGGAGCCTGGCCTTCATTATGGCATACTCGTCAAGGTAGGAGGATAACACAACTTTATTTAATAGTTTGCCAGACAGATTTAAAGGTTTTTCAATGTTTAGACATCTCTCTAATTATTTTGAAACTGGACAACAAATGGGTCCCAGATGCCAGTCACTGCTTGAGCCAATTAAACAAAGACAGGGTTGAATCATCTATAAGCATTCATTCCCACAAGGCCAGCAGGATGGAAGAGCAGCAGGTCATCCACACAAATCTGCTCTAGCTTCCCTGCCACCCCCATATTCTTATACTGAGGAGGAGGACGGAGGTGGCGTGGGAAAATAGGGATTGCAGGTATGGGGAAGTAGGCAAGGTGACATATTTACAAGTTGCAGGCAATGTGGGCAGGGGGTTGTAAAGGGCGGGCACGTCTGGGTGGTTACAGTCCAGGATTTCATTGTTTCAGCATCAAGGTTGTCAATCTTTCCATGATAATAGGCAGTTCTCGAATAAGGAGAAAGTAGCACATTCCGAGGTTCACTTCCAGGTCCCGGGGCACACCACCCCGAGCCAGGTCAGATGTGCTTTTCTTTCAGAAGAGAACAATCATGGCTAAGAGCACAATTGATATTTCTTATAACTATAGCTAGTCTCCACTCTTCTCTTTCTGCCGCTCACAATTTCATTTACATGGAATGTCCAGAACAGGCAAATCCACAGGGACAGAACATGGATGAGTGGTCGCCAGGGGCTGGGGGGAGATGAGGGAGGAGTATAGTGCTGGTGAATTGGTACATCTCTGAAATCTGTGCATTGCCTGTCTGTATGCCTTTATATATCGATGTTTGTGTGTGCACAAAAGGTATATCGCTGAGTTAAGATGTGCAGTCATTTACTCTCCAAGTGATTGCAGGGCAAGGGGTGGGGCCTGGGATAGGCAGGGGCTGGAGCTCAAGGAGGGTGCAAAAAGAATTTAAGAAATCATGCCGAAACCGGTTTGGCTCAGTGGATAGAGCGTGGCCTGCGGACTGAAGGGTCCCAGGTTCGATTCCGGTCAAGGGCAAGTACATTGGTTGTGGGCACATCCCTGGTAGGGGGTGTGCAGGAGGCAGCTGGTTGATGTTTCTCTCTCATCGATGTTTCTAGCTCTCTATCCCTCTCCCTTGCTCTCTGTAAAAAATCAATGATAAATATATATATATATATATATATATACATATATATATATATAATTTAAGAAATCATACCTACTCTGGATTGGTCAATTCAATATTAAACTATTTCCTTTCTGCAAAAAAGAAAAAGAAAAAAGAAAGAAATCATACCTGCCTTCTACGAGCTTAGGGTATACTTGAATCTCTATAGGGCTGGTTATTCTGAGCGGTAAGTAACTCAGTTAAACTCCGCTACCTGTCCATTTGGGAGAATTGCTTCACTTCTCCAGATGTCAGTTCCTGAGTCTGTTCATTCTGAGAGCGGAGCTAGCTGTCCAGTAAAGGTCCCTTCCAGCCCTAACGTTGCACAGGTTGTTGCCCTGGCAACCGTGTTAACTGGGTCCAGGGGTAAGGTAAGTCGTCCAACCGACACATTTTGATTACAGTACCTACTGTGTGAGGGTGTGTCTATGCAAATAAGAAACTGTGTTGTGAAGAACTCCCACTTCCACACATCAGCTTCCTCGGTTCAGCCGCATTTTTTCTTCTTCTAATCTTCCGGTTAGATCCCCCGCCCGCGGTCCAGGTCACGTGCCAGGCAGCGGCTGGGGTTGCTATGGAGCCCCAAGCGGTCACTCACCGGAAGTGGTCCTTGAAAATTACTTTCCCGGGAAACTTGTATTGGAAAAGCGATGCGATTCTAATTTGCTTTTTCCCCAAACTCATAGAGATAGAATCAAACTCTCGCTTGCAGCGCAGAAAACGTCGCTCTCTGGAGAACAAAATGAACTAATAAGCAAGATAGAGGGTCACGCATAGAGAGCAGGCTGACAGTTGGGGGGTGAGGGGAGTTGAGCTGCGGGGAATGGAGGAATTGAGTAAAAAAAAAAAAAAAAGAAAAAATTAGAGAGAAAAAAACCACCCTGGTGGACATGGACAACAGTGTTGTAATTGCGGGGTGTGGAAAAGGTGGAGGGTTTAGGGGGGAATACATGGTGATGGAAGGGGACTTGAGCACAAGACACTGTACAGACGATTGTGCACCTGACACCTGGATAATTTTGTTAGTGTCACCCCGAAAATTCAATAAAAAGGAAGTAAAGCAATCCGAGGATCTCGCCCGGAGAGGAACTTCCAGTCCTGCAGCGGCGGAGGCGCGGGAACCAAGAAGCTAAAGGCGCCGGTTCTCCTCGGAGTGCTTCTCCTAACGGACCGTCCCCCGCCCCCCCCCCCCCGCGAGGTTGCCGTGGAGACCGAGCGAGCTGCGGATGCGGAGAAGCGCGGAGGCTGGGCCTCGGCCGTCTGTCTGCGGAGGGGACTCACCGCACCGTCGCCAATATGGTTAGTGGCGCTGACCAGTGAGGGAGAACTTTGAGTGTGTCCTGGGGCTGGAGCTTCGAGGCCCCCAGCACCCTGTCCCCCGTCGGTAACGTCTAGGCGTGTCAACAGGGGATGGTGGACCCTGCCTTCCCCGTGCTCCCCTGGGGGACGAGGATGCAACTGGAAATACCTCGGTGCTTTCTTCCCTCCCGGTTCCTTACTTCCCGGCACCTGAGCTCCGCGTGGCATGGCAAGCCGACCCAGGGCAGGAAGGCGAGGAGGACCGAAGCTTCGGGAAAGCAGCACCCCTCCCTGGAGAAGATGAAGAAGTAGGGAGTGGCTATTTGGTTCAGCACAGTGCAGGGCGATGGCCCGTTTAGTAATAATAACTTGTTGCCAAAAAGAGTCTCATAGGCTTCTCCGAAGATCGCTGTGACGGATTTGACTTGTAAATGCTGGAGCTGCCACTGGTCAAAGCTGGCCGCCGTAACTGGATCATGCAGACAGCTGTCTTGTCGTTCCTTACACAGATGCTCTCCAGGGCCAAACCTGCCGTAGGCGGGGACCTGCCCCACGCCGACAAAAGGAAGAAGAAAGGCCGGAAGATGCCAAAACTAGAGGAGCTACTTTCACAGAGAGATTTCACCGGAGCCATTACCCTACTGGAGGTAAAGTCCGAAGAAGGGCACTTCGTAGGAGGTGAACGCCAGGAATAGGGGCGAATGCTCGGGCGGCTGCTGCTTGTTATGCTGTTGGAACAGGTGTGTGTGTGTGGGGGGGGGTTCTGGGGCCTCCTGTAACTAGTTAGGCAAAGATTCCAGTTTCCAAGGTAACTATAAATCTGATTAAAGATGAACTGTAGGCTCGGCTGGTGTGGCTCAGTGGTTGAGCCTCTGTCTATGAACCGGAAGGTCATGGCTTGGTTCCCAGTCAGGACACATGCTGGGGTTCCCCGAGGATCCCAAGTAGGGGGTGTGCAGGAGGCAGCCAATCAATGATTCTGATCATTGATGTTTCTCTCTCCCTCTCCCTTCCTCTCTGAAATTAAAAAAAAAAAATTTTTTTTTAAAGAAAATGAACTAAAAAAATAGACATATTTATCGAGGGACACTTTTAATTATATCTAGCCCCACTGAGGGTGAATCCAACTTAAAAATATGGAGAACCATTTAATACAGTGTCCGTGCATATATTGTTTATCCCAACCCCTGACCAGTTTATGACTTATACTGGTTCTAGGTTATAAAATTTTGATTGAATTTAATCTACTATGCTTCATGCTTATTGTCTTAAATACTAAATCTTCAGGAAATATTTCAATCTCTATGGCAATAGTTCTTAAATTTAATATCCGAACCACCTACGGTGGTTTATATTCCTGAGCCTCTGCCTTACAGATGGGTTATTATTATTTTTTTTGAGAGAGAGTGGAGGGAGGGAGAGAGAGAAACATCAGATGTGAGGTTGCCTCCGATATGCACCTCAACTAGGGATGGAAACTGCAGCCTAGGTGGTGCCCAGGACAAAGCTCCAAACAGCTGAGCCTCCCGAGCAGGACAGGGATTCTGATTCTTTTTTTTAAATATATTTTATTGATTTTTCACAAGAGGAAGGGAGAGGGATAGAGAGCTAGAAACATCGATGAGAGAGAAACATCGACCAGCTGCCTCTTGCACACCCCTCACCGGGGATGTGCCCGCAACCAAGGCACATGCCCCTGATCGGAATCGAACCTGGGACCCTACAGTCTGCAGGCCAACGCTCTATCCACTGAGCCATACCGGTTTCGGCCAGGGATTCTGATTCTTTACAGAATAGTCTACCGTGGTGCTAACAAGCCTGCATTCTAGGCAAGTAGCCCGAGTGCGTCTGACATAGTAGTCCAAGGACAGTGCTCTTTGAGAAACTGCTTTGTGGGAAGCACACGCTAGAGGGGGGTGAAGGAGCATGAAGAATGTACAGGTGATGCTTCACAGCAGCCTGCTTATGTTGTACCGCAGTCATTTCTCCAAAGCACGGTTATAGACTTAATAATTGTTTTAATTTAGCTTTATATATCTTTCCCAGTCTTTCATGGATAGTCCTACATTTTTTTCCTAGTGATCTGGTATGGAGCACATTATTTAACTTTTAAAAATTTTTTGAGTTTAGCTAAAACCGGTTTGGCTCAGTGGATAAAGCAGCGGCCTACAGACTGAAGGGTCATGGGTTCGATTCCCGTCAAGGGCATGTACCTTGGTTGTGGGCACATCCCCAGTAGGGGGTGTGCAAGAGGCAGCTGATCGATGATTCTCTCTCATCGATGTTTCTAACACTCTATCCCTCTCTGTAAAAAAAAAAAAAAAAAATCAATAAAATATATTAAAATTTTTATTTTATATAGAGAGAAATATTGATTTGTTGTTCCACTTATTTATTGTGGGAACCCCTTTCGTGTCTCACGTGGTTCAGGGTTCCAGTTCAGGGTCAGGTTCTAGAGAAGGCTACAAACAGATGAAAACAGACTAGAAAAGTATTAATTTGGCGATAATGGAGGCCAGGGGGAGCCCACCTCTAGTGGGAGGACTACCCCTGCTCTGGCCCAGCCTTCCCTTTTATTGAGACTATGGGATACACCCATAGCCCTTGGATAGGAAACTCCAGTAACAGAAATTTACATAAGACAACAGGTGGAGACTGCTGCAGCTGACAGTGTTTCAACTAAACAGTGAGCAAACTAGCTCTGACCTTTCAAAGCAATGAAGGTTGTTGACAATGATCAGTTTCTGGCAATTTATGCATTCATTGGTTGCTGCTTGTATGTATGTGTCCTAACCTGGGGCTGAATCGGCAACCTTGGTGTATTGGTCCATGCTCTAACCAACTGAGCTATATCTGGCTAGAGCGGTTTAACTTTTTTGAATCAGTCTTCTCATCTTTAAAGTGGGCAGTTGACCTAGAAGGACCTTCCAGCTCTGTAAATTAATTGACTGCGTGGTGTGTGTATGTCTAATTTTTGTCAGTCTCTGTTATAACTTACTAGAGGCCCAGTGCATGAAAGTTCATGCACTGGTGTGTGTGTGTGGGGGGTCCCTTAGCCTGGCCTGCCCCCTCTCACAGTCTGGGAGCCCTCAGGGGCGGGAAGCGACTCGGTGACCAGGGGAAGGTGATGCCCATCACACCTCTGCTGCTGCCACTGCCAGCAGTGCAAGCCCTGACCGGCCCTGGTTACCTGAGCCTCAGGTGGCCCTGGGCAGCTGCCATCTGAGGCTTGCCTGCACCTCGGGCTGGCCCTGGTGGGGTTGGGAGGACTGGGGGACTCTGGAGGCAGGAGGGGCTGAGGGGACTGGGTGCTGCCATCTTTATGGGCAGGGCAGTCAATTAGCATATTCCCTCCTTATTGGCTCTGGGTGCCATCATCTTTGCAATGGTGTGAGGGTCAATTAGCATATTCCCTCCTTATTGGCTCTGGGTGCCATTATCTTTGCAATCATGTGAGGGTCAATTAGCATATTCCTTCATTATTAGATAGGATGAGTAAATATATATGTATACTAATGAGACAGGTTTGAACCATTAAGCTGAATGTGGTAGAACATGGGGGGTGAGAACATGGGATTTGGTGTCAAACTTGACTTTTGAAGAGTCCCTGCCTCCACACCTACTATGTATGGCCTGGAGCTTATTGCTCCATCTGTCTGCTTTCAGTTATTTTAAATTAAATGTTTCATGTAATTCTTATGTTCTTATGTATCACCCAGAATTGTTATGAGGATAATGCTTAAATACCTTCTGGAGTGAGGTGTCAGCAAATACAGAGGGGGAAAAAAGTGAAATGTTTTAAAATGTCAATTTCTGTAACAATTAGAAGGTAATTGTGCTGAGTTATATGGGTATTGGTTTAATTAAATTGGATATTCATTTGTTTCTATTATGATTTTTTATTATTTGTCAGTAATTTAATGTAGCATTTTTTTAATGGGTTACTTTAAAAAGTTTTTCATTGATTTTTCCCCCCATGAAATTTTAACCTGAAGTTCAAACGTCATGTTGGGGAACAAGAAGAGGATACTAATTTGTGGATTGGATACTGTGCTTTTCACCTGGGTGACTACAAGAGAGCTTTGGAGGTCAGTAAAAAGAAAATTTGTAATAGAAGGGCTTTGAAAATGTTATTAAGCTTTATATTATAATAATACATGCTTATGATAAAATTCAAACAATATAGAAGGGTACAAAGTAAAAAAAAAAAGCAAAAAAGCTGTTCCCAATTCTACTTTTTTAAAATTTACATCAAGGCAGCCATTGGCTCTTTTAAAAAAAATATATTTTATTGATATTTTTACAGAGAGGAAGGGAGACGGGTAGAGAGTTAGAAATATCAATGAAAGCTGAAACCGGTTTGGCTCAGTGGATAGAACATTGGTCTGCGGACTAAAAGGTCCCAGGTTCAGTTCTGGTCAAGGGCATGTACATTGGTTGCTGGCACATCCCTGGTTGGAATTGTACAGGAGGCAGCTGGTCGATGTTTCTCTCTCATCGATATTTCTAGCTCTCTATCCTTTCCTCTCTGTAAAAAATCAATAAAATGTAATATATATATATATATATATATATATATATATATATGGGAGAAACATTGATCAGCTGCCTCCTGCCCACCCCCTAATGGGAATGTGACCACAACCAAGGTACATGCCCTTGACCAGAATTGAACCTGGGACCCTTCAGTTGGCAGGCCAACACTCTATTCACTGAGCCAAACCAGCTAAGGCCATTGGCTCTTTTTTGATGAGTTGCTTCAGAATTCTTTATATGTTCAAGTATGTATATATATCTTGTTTCCTTTTGCTTTTAGATACAAATTAGTGAGATTGCACAACATATTAGCATTACTATTTCTTTTCTTTTTTTAAAATATATTTTATTGATATTTTTACAGAGAGGAAGGGAGAGAGATAGAGAGCTAGAAACGTCGATGAGAGAGAAACATCGACCAGCTGCCTCCTGCACAACCCCCACCGGGGATGTGCCCGCAACCAGCGTACATGCCCTTGACCGGAAGGAATCGAACCCGGGACCTTTCAGTCCGCAGACCGACGCTCTACCACTGAGCCAAACCGGTTTCGGCACATTACTATTTCTTAAGTAAGTTTTCAGGAAAGGAAAAATAAACCATTTTGATAGAAAAGTTTTTATGAGTCTTTCCTCAAAAGAAGATCATTTTTCTTTTGTTTGGTTATATTTTAGAGATATGAAAGATTACATTATCTTTAGTTTTGAAGTTGTTTTTCTTGGTCATTGTGATGAACAATCCATAAGATTATGGATCTAGATGAAATTATAGGTGCCTTTTGTCAAGCAATTTTTAATTCATAAGTGAAATTGTTTAAACATTTCCCACATATTCTTACTCTCAAAATGTAATCTAAGGATATTTAAAGAACTTGCATAACTAAAATGAAAGTATCCAAGATCAGGTAATGTGGTGAGATGAAGAACAAAAGCAACAAAATTGGTGAAGGAATAGAGAAGATGTGAAAAGGACAGTAGAGGCTGGTAGTGCTTGTGAAAGATGTAGGAGAAAGGAGAGTAACCCAAATGTAATAAGAAAAAGTAAAGGCATCTAATATAGACTGATAAATAGTAAGAGTATATGAAAATATAGTTGACAAAGTGAATCTCAGAAAGAGATTGTGGGTAGGGGAGAAAAAAAGACTTTTAAAAAATATAAAGCCAAATAAAACCAAAGAACCAATTAGAATGAAGTGAAATTTGTAGTGTAGTTATGCTATCAGATTATAAGTTAACTGAACCTATGCATTTTTATAAAGTATCTTTTATATGTCTTTTTAAGTTAGTAAAGATAAAATATTTTCATAACTGTCCATTTATGCAGTTTATAGCTCATATCATTGTTAAAAAGGGGGAAAAACAAGTGTAAGAGTCTATGGACCACAGTCCTACATGGGTGGGATTGAGTTTTAGCTGCAGTGTTTCGTTTGTTTTTTGTTAATCCATACCCGAGGTTATTTTTTTCATTGATTTTTAGAGAGAGTGAAAGGGAGGGAGGGGGAGAGACACAGAGAGAAAAACATCCTATATGAGAGAGACACATCAATTGGTTGCCTCCACACATGCCCCAACCTGGGAGGAGATCAAGGCTGTAACATTGAGCCAAATGGGCTAGGGCTAGCTGCAGTGTTTTTAACCTTACAGGTAGGGAATAGTTGAGCATTCAGATTTCCTAAGTAGGAATTTTCCATTCTCAGTAAGAAATCCTATTCCATCATAGAAGGATGGCCCATCTATTGTGTTATTGCCGAAATAACATCACTGCTTAATACATATTTCAGGAATATGAAAATGTGACAAAAGAGGAAAATTGCAATCCTGAAGTCTGGGTGAATCTAGCCTGTACTTACTTTTTTCTTGGAATGTATAAGCAAGCGGAAGCTGCTGGATTCAAAGGTAAAATGGGCCCCTTTAATGTCTGATATTTATCACTAATTGTAAGTCATTTTGGAGATTTAAAAATTTAATTTCTATTTCTGTTGATGAAAATTCAAGTGATATTAGAAAGCTAAAAACATAGCCTTACTCTTCCAAGAATGTTGTGTTTGAGCAAATTTATGTTCATGCTTTTGGTGGGAGTGGGGGATAGTTGTTCAAGCTCTTACGGATGTGGATTTTATAGCTGCTGTTTCTGCTTCTTAGTGTGAAGCCAAGTAATTTCAGTGTGAAGAATCCGTACTTCTTTACTTTTGCTTTACTTGTCATGACAGTCATTTTGGAGAACTAGACTCAAATTTGCAAACAAGGGTATGGCAAAGGGAAATATGGGAGGAAAGATTAAGAATTAGAGTATGAATCAAATTATATTCAAAGAAAGGTAGAGAAAGTGGACAAAGTAATGTATTTTAAGAAATTTTTGCCCAGGCCAGTGTTGCTCGGTTGGTTGAGCATTGTCCCATGCACTGAAAGTTTGCAGGTTTGATTCTGGTCAGGGCACATACCCAGGTTGTGGGTTCAATCCCTCATCTCCAGTCAGTGTGTGCAGGAGACAGCCAATCGTTGTTTTTCTCTCAAATTGTTTTTTTCTCTCTCTCCCTAAAAAAATAAATAAAAACATATTTAACAAAAAAGAAATGAATTTGTTAGGGAAGAATGTATTCCAGGGTAGAATTCTTAGTGAATTAACTGACATAAATATTTAGAATTTCAGCTCAAATGAATGGAAAATATAGAACTTAAAGCCTTACTTGATTTGTACCCAATTTGTGTCATATGTACTAATGTAGTTTTTCAATTATTTATAAGGGCCTTTAAGTTACTTGCTTTATCTATGCCTAGAACAGTGTTAGACACACAGAAGATGATCAAGGTAGCTATATAGCTTTTCATACATTTTTTTCATTGTTTATAAACTTTTATTTATTGATTTTAGAGAGGCAAAAGGATATAGAGTGAGAAACATTAATTTGTTGTTCCACTTATTTATGCTTGATTCTTATATATGTGCCCTGACTAGAGATGGAAACCGCAACCTTGGTATATTGGGTCAACACTAACCAACTGAGCTACCTGGCCAGAGAGATTTTTATTTTTTATACATTGAAGTATGACTTTTTGCTGTAAAAAGATATAGGATTGAATGTACAGAATTGGGAAAATTCTCCAAGAGTGCAAAGAGGATTTTGAACTTGAAAGGTGTTACCCTTTTTGCTCGGCTCTCTGTTTCATTGTAGCAGATTATCATGCTAGAAGATCTATGGAGTAGAGGCTGGACTAGCACTTAAGAAAATATCCTATCTAATAAAGAGGGAATATACTAATTGACTGCCATGCTCTCAAAGATGGCGGTGCCCACAGCCACAAATGGTGATGCTCAGTCCCCTTAGCCCCACCAGGGTGGCAGGCACATTGCAAGACTGAGCCTGCCCCCAGGTGGGCCTGGCAGCTCTGTGTGCCTGCCTCCGGAGTCCCCCAGTCCTCTCAGCCCACCAGCTGCCCAGGGCCGGCCCTGGATGCTGGCAAGCCTCAGATGGCAGCTGCCCAAATGTCCAGCTGCCCAGGGCTGCCTGAGGCTCAGGTAATCAGGGCTGGCCAAGGCTTGTGCTGCCAGCAGTGGCAGCAGCAGAATTGTGATAAGAGTTTTAGTCTTCCGCCCCTGAGAGCTCCCAGACTGTGAGAGGGGGCAGGCGGGGCTGAGGGGACCACCCCCCCACCTCCCCGCCAGTGCATGAATTTTCATGCACTGGCCTCTTGTGGTAATATAACTGTGGAAAAAGAAATTTCAGAAGGAATTGACAAAGCATACTGGGAAGAACAGCTGAATGAGAATGGATTCCTACATGTATTGAAATGACCATAACTGTTTGGTCAGTGAACAGCACCGTGGTGGGCTGTGGTCCGCCATACAGAATCAGGTAGAACAAGTGATGGGAAGAGCAGAGCCTTAGGATGCTTTTCTTCTGGTTCTTGATGCTGTCACACAGGTGGAAACTAGACTAAACTAATATGTATTGTTATGTAGCAGAGATATATCAGAATCAGATAAGTAAGGATTTGGGAAGACTTATCTGAGTCTCATTTCATTCCTGCATGAGACTAAGTGCTGTAGCAATTAAGTTATTTATTATTATTATTATTATTATTGCAATTAAGTTCTTTAATAAGCACCTTGGATTTTCCTTTTTTTTAGCTCCAAAAAGCCGACTTCAAAACCGCCTCCTCTTTCATTTGGCTCACAAGGTATTCATACTCTGATTTCACAAATTTAAAAATCTTTTATTTTCTTTTATTTTCTTGTTACCAACAATGGTAACAAATAATTAACTAGAAATTCTTGTTACATCTAGTGGGTTGAAACACAGATCATAATACAATGTCTATTTTTATCTGTAAAAACTCTTTTCCATATTAAGTCTACTTTGTCATATTTATATAGCTACACCAGATCTTTTTTAATTACTGTTGGCCTGTTATGACTCTTTACATCCTTTTACTTTCTACTTCTTTGTATCCTTATATTTTAAATGTCTCTCTTGTAAACAGAATATAAAAAAGGGTAAAGAGGCCCCGGCTAGGTAGCTCAGTTGGTTAGAGTGTTGTTCCAAGATTGTGGGATCGATTCCCTGACAGGCACATACAAAAAACAGCCAATGAATGCATAAATAGGTGGAGCAGCAAAATCATTGTTTCTCTCTCCTGTCTCCCTTCCTCTTTCCCTCTAAAATAATTTTTTTTTTAAAGAAAAAGAAGCCTGGCTGATGTGACTCAGTGGTTGAGCATGAACCCATGCATCAAGAGGTCGCTGGTTCCATTCTAGGTCAGGTCACATACCTAGGTTTTGGGCTTGATCCCCAGTAGGAGGGGAGGGGCACAGGAAGCAGCCAATCAATGTCTTACTCTCACATCAATATTTCTCTCTCTTTCCCTCTCCCTTTCTCTAACATCAATAAAAAACATATTTTTTTAAAAAAGAAAAGATAAAGAGAACAAGAAAATGAAGAAAGGGAGAAAATATCAAGAAAGAAATAGAAAAGAAAAAGAAGGTAAGAGAAAGAGGGCAGAGGGATCAAGTAAGTAATGTGACCTCTAACTTAAAGGCTTTCTGTCATTAAGACTGTGCTTCCAGAGGCTATTTCCATTCTTTCTCTGAAGGACAGACAAAGGAGAAGACAAGAAGAAGGGAAATAGGGAGAACATAGAGACAAAATGGCTGGAGGAGGAGGAGTTAAAATCTCTATAATGTAGGTGTTGATATCTCTTGACTATACCGTAATATGAATTTTTAAAATATTAAATTTAGAGAAAGGGAGAGAGAGAGAAATAGAGAGATACTGATGTGTTGTTCCACTTATTTATGCATTCATTGATTGTCTCTTGTAGGTGCCCTGACTGGGGATGGATTGTGCAGCCTTAGTATATCAGGACCAACTGAGCTACCCAGCCAGGGCTAATGTGAAACTTTACATGTCTTTTTCTCTTACAATTTTAGTTTAATGATGAGAAGAAGTTGATGAACTTCCATCAGAATCTTCAGGATATCACAGAAGATCAGCTCAGTTTGGCCTCAATCCACTATATGCGATCTCACTACCAAGAAGCTATTGATATTTATAAGCGAATACTGTTAGATAACAGGTCTGTGTCCTTTTATGTCTACTCAAAATCTCATTTTGTTAGTTTCTTCTGTAACTGGTTTGGCCAAAGATATAATGTCCTTTAGATCTAGTATCATCATAAGTTCAAATCTGTTCGCTAATCTGGTGAGAGTAAGAACTCTTTATTGTCTAGATCAAGGTTTCTCCACCTTTATTTCATTATCACCCTTCCAAGGAGCCTTTTTAGACCTTTTCCCCCTAATTGCCCTCCTATGGAATTTTAATACCACATATATACTGTATATTTATTTATGTACTGTATGTATAGCTGTGCTTTGTATATAAAATTAATATAATTTCCCCACCTCTTTATAAGAACCAATTATTGCCCCAAATATGAGTGATATTTTCCCTATTGATAATGTATGGTCTAGGTGTATCAATTTCAAAGTCGCAGTACCTTTTAGGTAACTTGGTGATGAAATTGGAAAAATTAACATTGTAACCTTATCACTGACCATTTTGCCTCTCTCCCACATCTCCCAAATATCTCATCTATTTCTCTTCTCCCTTCTTTGCTTTACTTTCACAGTCTCCCACTCATTTCCACTTTAAGTCATCAGTTCTATTGCCTTGTCTGTCCCATCTTCTGTGTGGTGTGTGCTTATTTGCATTTATACTCAATTATGTTGTACTAGAGGTCTGGTACACAAAACGCATGCACTGGAGAGGTGTCCCTTAGCCCAGCCTGTACCCTCTCCAATCTGGGTCCCCTTTGGGGATGTCCGACTGCCGGTTTAGTCACAATCTGGGACTGCTGGCTCCTAACCATTTGCTGGCTGCCTGATTGCCCTAACTACTCTGCCTGCCAGCCTGATCACCCCCTAACTGCTCTCCTGCCGGCCCCATCACCCACAACTGCCCTCCCCTGCAGGCCTGGTTGCCCCCAGCTGTCCTCCCCTGCTGGTCATCTTGTGACAAGGTGGGGGCGGTCATCTTGTGATGCAAGGGCGTGAGGGTCAATTTGCACATTACCTCTTTGTTAAATAGGATGTTAGTTTTTTTTGTTTTTTTTTAACATGAATAGGTAGGAATTAAACTTTTCACTTGGCCGAAACCGGTTTGGCTCAGTGGATAGAGCATCGGCCTGCGGACTGAAAGGTCCCAGGTTTGATTCCGGTCAAGGGCATGTACCTTGGTTGCAGGCACATCCCCGGTAGGGGATGCAAGAGGCAGCTGATCGGTGATTCTCATCGATGTTTCTAACTCCCTATCCTTCTCTCTTCCTCTCTGTAAGAAATCAATAAAAATATTTTTGTAGTCATTTTTTTATTTTTTATTTTTTATTAAGGTATTATATGTGTACATACCTTACCAATCCCAACCCCCCCCCCCATTCCCAAACATGCCCTCCCTCCCCATGGTTTTTCCTCCATTGGTTATGTTTATTTTTTATTTTATTTTAATTTTTAAAATATATTTTATTGATTTTTTTACAGAGAGGAAGGAGAGAGGGATAGAAAGTTAGAAACATCAATGAGAAAGAAAGAGACATCGATCAGCTGCCTCTTGCGCACCCCCCATCAGGGATGTGCCCGCAACCAAGGTACATGCCCTTACCCGGAATCGAACCTGGGACCTTTCAGTCCGCAGGCAGACGCTCTATCCACTGAGCCAAACCGGTTTTAGCTGGTTATGTTTATATGCATGCATAGAAGTCCTTCAGTTGATCTCTTATTTAAAAAAAACCACACACACCCAAGTTTTCACTTGCTTCTCTAATTGTCATTCTTTTTTTCTACTTATCAAAACATCCAAAATTACAATACCAAAAGAAAAATCCTGCACTGATTACATCTTGCTTTCTTTCTTCAAAAGGCAAATTCATATCCTCTTTGCCTTGCTGTTCTTCTTGGCCGTTAAAAAAGTCTTTGTAGTTTGACAGCATTTCTGTTAACCTTTCATTCTTTTATCTAATAGGGAATACCTTGCCCTTAATGTTTATGTGGCTCTGTGCTACTACAAGTTGGATTACTATGATGTGTCTCAAGAAGTTCTGGCTGTTTACCTTCAGCAAATTCCTGATAGCACCATCGCACTCAATCTTAAGGCCTGTAATCATTTTCGTCTTTACAATGGCAAAGCAGCTGAGGTAGTGATGGAAATTTGTTTTTTAACTTAATTCTGTTTCAAATTATCCTATGCTTCTGGGTTAATAATGAAACTATTATCTATAAGTTTTGATTAATACCCCTTTGTTATTGCCAGTGTGATTCTATATGAACCTAATTATTTCAGTATTTATATTTATTAGATCTTCTAAAAAGAATCTTGACTTTTATATTCTCTGTGTATGCCTAATATATTGTAGATGATCTTTTCCTAGATGCCCTACCTTAACTCAAATATGTTAAAATCAGATATTTTCACTTCTTCCTCCAAAATATTTTTGAGGTTCTTTGGTTCAATATCAGCAACATCTAATCCTAGGATATCCATCACTCTCTTCTCCTTCATTCCCCATCTAATTATTTACCAGTTCCTACCAGTTCTGTGTTCTAAATATCCCTTTTGTCTATCTGCTTTCTCCTTTGCCACTGCTTTAGTCCTCATCACTTATTTCAGATCTTTCCCTGCCTCTAGTCTTGTGCTCTTTGGCCCAACCAGCGAATTTGCTCCATACGCCACACTCTGACTGCCATTACTTTGCATACACTTTTTTCATTCCTGGCTGTCTTCCTTGGGTTGGTACACTTCATTGACTCCTTCAAGGTTATTATAAGAATCAATAGTGGTAGACATTTTATAAATACTTAGAACTTAGCTACCTTATAAGTACTGTGCAGAGTACTTTATATCCTTTATTTAGTTTCCCTGACAACCCTGTGTTAAATTCTGTTAGAGTTCTCTTTTTATAGGAAACTACTGAGCGTACATAGGAGGCCATACATTATGACCCCCCTTTTATTTTATTTAACATTTCATACATACACATGCATACATATATATATGTATATAGCTGTAAATACACACACACACACACACACACACACACATCCTGTTTCCCCAAAAATAAGAGTGTCTTATATTAATTTTTGCTCCCAAAGATGCACTAGGTCTTATTTTCAGGGGATGTATTATGTTTCCATGAAGTAGGTCTTATTTTCGGAGGATGTCTTATTTTGGGGGAAACATGGTGTGTGTGTGTATATATATATATATATATATATATATATATAGAGAGAGAGAGAGAGAGAGAGAGAGAGAGAATGTACTATACTATATCAATCTACAGATTTGGTTATTTAAGGGTAGGGGGAAGGTAGGATTACAGTTGTGTGTATGCAGAACACAAGAGTTTACTTTATGTTATTATTTATTAATTATTTTATTATTTTTCCATACAAACAACTGTAAACCTATTTTTGCCCAACATTGTACACATTTTTTTAAAAGAAGAATTTATTAGAGAGAGAGAAAGGGAGCGCGCATGAGAGAGAGATAGCAACATCAGTTGGCTGCCTCCTGATGCCCCCTACCAGGTATTGAGCCCAAAACCTCCTGGTGGGAATTGAACCAGCAAATTCCTGGTTTATAAGATGGTGACCAACCAACTGAGCCACACTGGCCATGTCTTATACACATATTTTTAAGTTAACTCTATGAGGCAACCGTGTTTGGAAAGTATTTCTTGGGCATTACTTTATGTCAGAAGCCACCAAAATTTAAAAGCAAAATTTTTGCATGTGTCAAAATTTTAAATCCTACCCTTATCTGAAAAACAGTTTTAACTGGTATCATGCCACCCAGAGTAAGAGGAGGAAAGAAAGAAACTGAAACCAGCAAATTGACTACATCAAGATAAAATTTGTGAAAATGTATTAGCAAGAAACTTACTTCATGCTGACAGGATATTCAGCTCCTCAGGGAAACAGTGTGTAGTAGCTGGCAGGGAAGGAGGAGGGTGTAGAGCACATGTCTTTAGCATAAGCCCAGATTCACTTTCTGTGGCTTATGTCAATAAAGGTGGTTAGTTGTGGCAAAAGAAATGCCCATCAACTAAATTGCTCAGTATACAGTCGAACAGTCCATTTATATATTACATTACAATGCATTCTTGGGTGTGCTCATTTCAACTAAAGAGTCCCTTGAGTCTATCTAATTGGCTAGTTTCCAGCATCAGCAGTTAATAGTAAACTGGGTTTGCAATTTGATCTCTTCAGAATTTTCATCCTTGGTAAGAACAAAGAAAATAAATATATTTTTGCCTTCCTACCTTGAATCAATCTTAGGGACGTTGCCAATTTTATTTGCACACATTCTGTCTATAATCTGGTGTGAAGAGCTTGGCTAACCAGTATTCTGTAGGTGTAGTGCTATCCAAGTCAGGTTACCAAACTGCACTTCCCATCTCCAAAAGGCATACCTTTTTCATTTGAAATTGTCAGTGCAGTTTATATATTGATTTTATAATGTACTCCAGCAGTAGATGACTGTCAGATGTATCCTGAAAAACTTTTATGTTTCATAGTTTGTACCTAAGATAATTTTATTAAGAATTTCTAAAAAGATTGAGATGCATTTTATTTTTTGTTATTTTTAAAAAAATTATTTTATTGATTTAGAGAGAGAAACATTGATTTGTTGTTCCATTTATTCATGCATTCATTGGTTGATTATTTTATGTGCCATGATTTGGGATTGAACCCACAACCTTGGTGTATGGGAGGACACCATAACTAACTGAGCTACCTGGCCAGGGCTGGTGATAATTTTATTAAAACATTTACAATCAGGCATTCCTCTAGTAACTTGTGTAATGAGTTCCATATTATATGGTTCATTCTCTCCACAAACACCAATGGCATTTGTTAGGTTTGATCAAATAATAGAATCTATACCCCTCCCTTGGGAACTGACCTTTAGGCCACTTCACAGTGGACATTCCCTTTCACTTAGGTCACTTGCTAAGACCATTATCCCGCCCCTCTGGCCCTTCCCAGTCCTTTAAAAACCTCAGACTCCCCATCTTTGGGGGCTGGCTCCATTTTGGAGCTCAGCCCATCTGGTATTCAGATGATCTAATCTATATATACTAGAGGCCCAGTGCACGAAATTCCTGCACAAGTGGGGTTCCTAGGCCTGGCGGGTGATCAGGGCCAATCTGTGGGGTAACCGGCAGGGCGATCAGGGGGTCCTGTTGACACCTGCTGTGGTGGGCCTGGGGCCTGAGGGCTGGGGGCAGCTTCTGCGATGAGTGTCTGCCCCCTGGTGGTCAGTGTGTGTCATAGCAACCAGTCGTTTCACCAGTCATTCTGCTGTTTGTTCAATTTGCATATTAAGCTTTTATTATATAGGATAAAAGCCTAGGTGACCAAATGACCAGTCAACTGGTCGCTCTGAAGCGCACTGACCACCGGGGGACGGATGCTCAATGCACAGGCTTCCTCCTGTCTGGATCGGGCCTGCGGGGATCAAGCTCCCTCCTATCAGAATCAGGCCTCTGTGGATCAGGTTGATACCAGCTAACTGACATCCCCCAAAGGGTCCTGGATTGCGAGAGGGCACAGGCCAAGTCGAGGGACCCCACCGGTGCACAAATCCATTCACCGGGTCTCTAGTAAATTTATAATTCCCTACCACTGTGGCCTCATGTGTTCCTCCTTCAGCAACCCTAACAGCTCTTCTCTAATAATCATGAAATAATTTGTAATGATTGACTTAATTCTTAATGTACTTTTAATAACTTGCTTAAGATTTTACAAGTGTCAAATTTAGGTCTCAAACCCATGTCTATCTGCTTCTAAAGCCCTCTAGTCTATTGATGCATTTGTTTATTCCTGCTCTCAGTACCACACTGCCTTATTACAACAGTTTTACAATAAAATTTCACAGGATTCAGTTAGCTAATATTCCATTTAAGATTTTTATGTCAATACTTATCAGTTTGATTAGTCTATAATTTCTTTTTGTCTCACCTATTTCTTTTTCTCTCCCTTTTTGGTCATTTTTTGGATTGGTTTTGATTGGCTATTTTTTATCTTTATATTTTTCCTTTGCTAGTTTCAGAAGTTATACACTCCAATTTTATACGTAGTGCTTCCGATAAAAATTACCATAGACATCCTTCATTTAACCAAGTTTAATGTTAATTTTAATTCTCCTTCTAGGCAATAGAAAGACTTGACAATATTTTCACTTCATTTACTACCTTTCTAAATCATATGCTATTTTTGTCTTATTCTTTAGTATCATATTTTTAAAAATATTTTTTATTGATTTTTTTTTTTAAGAGAGAGAGGAAGGGAGAGGGAGAGAGGAAAAACAACAACATTGAATGATTGTCTCCTGTACGCACCCTGACGTGGGACCAACGGAAACCATACCCCGGGCATACTGTACCCGGCTGGGCATTGAACAGGCAACATTTCAGTGCATAAGATGACACTCAACCAGCCGAGCCACACCGGCCAGGACTTTACTATCATATTTTTAAAAATTATTGCTGTTAAATCTATTCATTTATTTCATACTAGAGGCCCAATGCACAAAAATTTGTACATGGGAGGGGGGGGCGGCGTGTATATGTGTTCCTTAACCCAGCCTGCACCCTTTCCAATCTGGAACCCTGGTGGGAACAGGCCTAAGCGGGCAGTCAGACATCCCTCTCATAATCCAGGACTGCTGGTTCCCAACTGCTCACCTGCCTGCCAGCCTGATCACCCCCTAACCACTACCCTGCCAGCCTGATGGACACCTAACTGCTCCCCTGATGGTCCGATTGCCCCAAATGCCTTCCCCTGCCAGCCTGGTCATTCCCAACTGCCCTCCCCTGCAGGCCTGGTCACTCCCAACTGCCCTCCCCTACTGGCCTGATCGCTCCCAACTGCCTTCCCCTTCAGGCCTGGTCACCCCTAACTGCCCTCCCCTGCCAGCTTGGTCACCCCTAACTGCTCTCCCCTGCTGGCCTGGTTTCTCCCAACTGCCCTTCCCTACAGGCCTGGTCACCCCCAACTGCCCTCCCCTGCTTGCCTGTTTGCCCCCAACTGCCCACCCCTGCAGGCCTGTTCCCCCCCCCCAACTACTCTCCCCTGCAATCCTGGTCGCCCCCCCCCCCGCTGCCCTCCCTTGCAGGCCTAGTTGCCTGTTCACCCCCAACTGCCCTCCCCTGTAGGACTGGTTTCCCCCAACTGCCCTCCCCTGCTAGCCATCTTGTGGCGGCCATCTCGTGTTGGAGTGATCATACTACCAGCTGGCCCTAAGCAGATCCGTTCAGGGCCAGGTCCCACTCTTCTCACAAAAGTTTTGTCTTGGAAAACATAGTTGTTTTAAATTTTAAAAAGTTATTTATGTTAATGTATAATAGATTTATATTTTTTGATTAATTAAATACTTACATTTTTGTTTTAAGTAAATAATGATGGTTATAACACATATAAACAACAGCTGTTTGGGATTCTTAATAATATTTAAGGTTATAAAAGCGATCTTGAGATGTAAAAGCTTGAGATTATCTAGTCTAATATTACCCAATACTTTGAATTCACTTCTGTAATCAAGAGAAGGATTGCTGAGGAGACATGCATTCCCATCTGAGGTCACGTAGAACAAGCTTATAGTGGTTAGTGTGCATACTCAAGAATTTAATCATTTTATCCACAAAACCTTAGCTACCCTCTGATGAAAATAGAAAAAGGAGGAAGAGAGGATTACTCAAAATCATAGATTGGCAAGGTAGAAATAGCAGAACTCTGTGGAAGTGGTGAGTCTAGTGTCTTAGTAAAGACACTGGAAGTGACTGACCATTTATTCTAAGGGTAGTAAGGGGGTAAGCGAATGCAGAAGAGATATAGTAAATAATAAAATAGAAGGAAGAGGTATTTTATTTGATTGATTAATTTGAGGGAGAGAGAGAGAAAAATGTCCATTTGTTGTTTCACTTATGTATGCATTCATTAGTATGTGCCCTAACCAGGGATCAAGTCCAAAATCTTGTACAGAGGTGATGTTCTAACCAACTGAGCTATCCTGCCAGGGTGGAAAGAGGCATTCTAATTGAGTTATGGAAACAAACAGCAATTCAGCATGAAGGAGTTACTATGAGAATTCAGGATATAGGTGGAATGGTCAGATTGAAGGGTCAGCCTCAGTTGCTAAAAGTTTAACTCCTTGCCCAGCTGGTGTTGCTCAGTGGTTGAGTGTCAACTCATATACCAGGAAGTCACCGGTTCGATTTCTGGTCAGAGCACACGCCTGGGTTGCCAGCTCATCCCTAGTAAGGGGTGGGCAGGAGCAGATGGTCAATGTTGATGTTTCTCTCTCATCAATGTTTCTATCTCTCCCTCTCCTTTCCTTTCTCTCTAAAATCAATAATAGAAACATATTTTTAAAAAAGAAACGTTATGCCGAAACCGGTTTGGCTCAGTGGATAGAGCGTCGGTCTGCGGACTGAAAGGTGCCGGGTTCGATTCCGGTCAAGGGCATGTACCTTGGTTGCGGGCACATTCCCCGGTAGGGGGTGTGCAAGAGGCAGCTGGTTGATGCTTCTCTCTCATCGACATTTCTAGCTCTCTATCTCTCTCCCCTCCTCTCTGTAAAATATCAATAAAAATATATTTTTTTAAAAAAATAAAATAAAATAAAAAAGAAACGTTAACTTTTTTATTACTTTTGGCCCTGAGAAAAGACTAACTCAAGGAGTCTTCAGATTTGGGTTCACCAATTTCAAACTTGCTGGTTCGTGTAAGGTTCAAGTCATTAAACTTTTATAGGCCTCAATGTTCTCAACCGTAAAATGAGGATAATTATAATTACATTATTTCTTAGAGTCCTGAGGAACAAATGAAATAGCATGTTGAATTCTTTGAAGCTATAAAGCATTGTGCAAATATGTGGTGTTATACTATAAACTTGTTGTTTCATAAGTCTTTCCTTTTTCAATTTCAGGCTGAACTCAAAAGCTTGATGGACAATGCTTCTTCTTCCTTTGAATTTGCGAAGGAACTCATCAAACACAATCTGGTGAGGAATAGTTCTCTGTCTTGAGTGACTTGAGTCTTATCCTATTTCCTACATCTCAACCGTTAGAAAGATGAGCAAAGGGAGATAGCTCAGCAAATATTCCTCTACTTCAAGGGAACTCCTTGCTGTTGAGGAGAGAAAATGTGTTTGTAAAATATCAGGTCCTTTTATCATGGAAATCCTTAGTGGGAGGGCAGTAATATATAGTGTGGGCAAAAATAGGTTTATAATTATAACACAAATAAATAACATAATAATAAATAATAATACAAGAATAAACTGTTTCGTGTACTCGCAACTGTAAACCTACTTTGCCCATATAGAGGGGGGGCATAAGTAGGTTCACAGTTGATCATATGGAAAATAACACAATGATTAATAATAGCCCAAGAATGAATTCTGTCTCTTACAACTGTAAACCTACTTTTGCCTCACCTTGTATATAGGAGAGGAAAAATATATTTATATGTATATTTTTTATTCTTCTAAGTTCTTCTGGGTGATCTAATAATAAAATTGACATGAGACAGATTAACAAGAGAAAATAACCAAGTGCATTACATGTGTACAGATAAGGGCTTCATTAGGATATGGGTCCTGAGGACAGACAGGCAGTTCAGGCTTATAAGCTATCTTGAGCTAAGGAAAAAGGGAATAGTGATTTGTATTTCAAAGGGAAGGTAAGTAATTGATAGGTAGATGCAAAGAAGCAAGCATTTGGTAAGCAAATTCTTAGTGGGGCCACCCAGAAACAAGTCAACAAACAAGGCTGCTGAGTTCCTCCCTGTCTACCACACTTAGGTTCAGATGAAAATACAGTTACCTATGATAGCTCTCTTCCTGGCCGGTGTTCTATCTAAATTCCTTCACGCAGATAGGGGAGGTAAAAGGCTCAGAAAAAGGTATATAAATTTCTTCACGGGGTTTTTGATGTAGCATATCTGTCTAGAAAAAAGTTTCTTTACTGATTGGGTACTTTAATAAGAGTTTTCTGCAGGTTTTTAAAAATATATTTTTTTAAATTAATTTTAGAGAGGGAGAGGGAGATAGAAACGTCAATGATGGAAAAAATCATTGATTGGCTGCATCCTGCACACCTAACACAGGGAATCAAGCCTGCAACCTGGGCATGTGCCCTGACTGGGAATCAAACCATGACTTCCTGGTTCATAGGTTGGGTTGGTGCTCAACCACTGAGCAACACCAGCCAGGTTTCTGCAGTTTTTATGAGGAGAAAAGGAAATATATGCAATTCATTTATCTGTTTTTTATACTTAGTATAATTTAATGGCTTTTTTATTTTTTTAAATATATATTTTTACTGATTTCAGCGAGGAAGAGAGAAAAACATCACTGATGAGAGAGTCATTGATCAGCTGCCTCCTGCACGCCCCCTGCTGGGGATCAAACCCACAACCCAGGCATGTGCCCTTGACTGGAATCGAACCTGGAACCCTTCAGTCCGCAAGCAGATGCTCTATCCTCTGAGCCAAACCAGTCAAGGCTCCATTGATTTTTATTTATATATTTATAATATATTTTTATTGATTTCAGAGAGGAAGAGAGAGGAGGAAGGAAATAGAAACATCAATGATGAGAAACATCATTGATTGGCTGCCTCCTGCATGCCCAACACAGGGGATCGAGTCCTTTCAAATAATAATGAGTACCAACTATATTAGATATAGTGCTAGGGGCTGAGAGTACACAGTAAATGCAAAGTTCCTTGTCATGTGGAGCTTATATGCTGGTGGGTGTAACAGATAAACAGATACAAAATATGTAAAATGAAGTGATAAGAGCTGTGAATAAAAATAAAGGAATATAAGGATATAAGACTGATAGTGAAGATAGATTTTAGATGGGGTAAAAAAGGAAATATTTAAATACAAGGATCAAAATCAAAGGGATGGGGAAGGCAAATGGTCAGAAGCACAGTAATAGTTAGTCAATAATACATTCAGTGAATGATAAAAGTTCTCAAGATATTAACTGATTCCCAGGGATATAAGAGTTAGGCATCATGTACTCATTTACAAGTCTCAGTTCCTGAAACATCTCCACCAATAAATATATTTGTACTCATTGCCATAATAACACAGCTTCTCCATCTCTAGGTTGTCTTCCGAGGAGGTGAAGGGGCTTTGCAGGTTTTGCCTCCCCTGGTTGATGTCATTCCTGAAGCAAGGCTAAACTTAGTGATTTACTACCTTCGTCAAGGTAAGACAATTTATCTTGGTCTTGCTTATAAAGATACATTTTAGAACATTTAATCTCTAATTGAACTATTTGCTTAGCTTTTTTTTTTTTTTAAAAAAAAAAAAATATATATATATTTTATTGACATTTTACAGAGAAGAAGGGAGAGAGATAGAAAGCTAGAAATGTCGATGAGAGAGAAACATCAACCAGCTGCCTCTTGCACACCCCCCACCGGGGATGTGCCCGCAAACAATGTACATGCCCTTGACCGGAATCAAACCCGGGACCTTTCAGTCCGCAGACCGACGCTCTACCACTGAGCCAAACCGGTTTCGGCTATTTGCTTAGCTTTTAAAATCCACAATACTTCCAAAAATATATTTGCAGTAAGTTCGTAGGACAGAGCAATATTTTTGGTTATTTGTTGTGCCTTTACTCTTTAGCTTCTCCCTCAGTTGCTTCCAACCTTCTCCCTCATTCTATTTTTCTATTTTCCTCTTCTTTGTTCTTTACCCATTGTATTTCAGTTTTTCCTTCCCATCACTAGCAGTTCTTTCTTTTTCCTAGGGTTTCTCTATCCTAATGTAATAAAGATGTAATATGCAAATTGACCATCACTTCAACACACAATATGGCTGCCCCCATGTGGACATAAGATGGATGCCATAAGATGGCCACTAGGGGAGGGCATTTGGGGGGGGGACCAGGCCTGCAGGGGAGTGTAGTTGGAGGTGACCAGGCTGGCAGGGGAGGGCAATTAGGGGCTACTAGGCTGGCAATAGAGGGCAGTTAGAGGTGGCTGGGCCAAAAGAGGAGGGCAGTGGGGGCGACTAGGCCTGCAGGGGAAGACAGTTAGGGGTGATCAGGCCAGCAGGGGAGGGCAGTTAGTGGCAATTGGGCCAGCAGTGGAATAGTTAGGTGACAATTAGGCTGGCAGGAGACTGGTTAGGGGTTATCAGGTTGGCAGGCAGAAGGAGTTAGGGGCAATCAGGCAGGCAGGCAGGTGAGTGGTTGGGAGCCAGCAGTCCTGGAATGTGAGAGGGATGTCCGATTGCCTGTTTAGGCCTGATCCCTAAATGGGCAGTTGGACATTTCTCAAGGGGTCTCATATTGGAGAGGGTGCTGGCTGGACTGAGGGACACACACCCCTGTGCACGAATTTCATGCACTGGACCCTTAGTCTATATATAAAATGCTAATATGTAAAGTGTGCCCTCAGGAGTTTGACCAGGAGATTAGGAGTTTGATTGCTTATTATGACTTGCACTTCCTTTGCTCTGCAGGGCAGTGTGGAGCAAAGGAAGGGCCCCACTGGCAGCCATAAAGCCCCGATCAGCCCTTATCATCAGCCAGGCCTAGGAACCCTACTGTGCACAAATTTTGTGCAATGGGCCTCTAGTTATAATATACATCAAGCATGTCAAACTCGCAGCCCACAACAAATATTTTTGTGGCCCAGCCAATATAAAAGTATCTAAGAAATGTTTTAATAAAATTTTTGTAATTTAATTTTTACAGTATCCTGTTATATATAATTATTCATAACAAACTACAATACTCACTAATGACTGATTCTATAATCATGTTGCATTCATTTCCATTGTGCGCCTTATGCTCAGGTGCACCATTTCTCTCCACTAATATTAGCAGCGAATATTTTAGCAGCCAATTGCCACTAGTTGTGTACTGACTTGTTTGGTGTGTGCAACAGGAAATATTTTGCTTTTAGAGAACAAAAAAAAAAGGTTTATTTGCATTATGCTTGTTAATTTGTGCAGTTATAGTGTCTGTTAAGTTAATGTTCAAGAAAAAATGTTAATTTTAATTAAAATGTTCTTTTATTTTAAGTTAAAGTTCAGTCGTTTGTATTCAGCATATCTCTATCAAAATAAACTTATGTTTCTATGAAAATTAAAGCTTTCATTTTTTTGTGGCCCACATAAACTTAAAACTTGTTTATTTGGCTCATGTTAGCCTTTGAGTTTGACATGCTTGATTTACATCCACATCTTAAGTATTTTTTATCATTAACTGTTTTTTATTTGTTCTAATTGTTTACCTTTCTGTTTCTTTGTACTCTCATTTTCTTATGAAAACAATATTTTGATTCAGAGAATGTGACATTTATTACCTTAAGTAAAATTGTTAGACGTGTCCTAAAGCAGTTTTTTTATCTAAGTTATAAGTACAGGTTAGTAGCGGCCATGAATTGGTGGTGGCACTCCATCATGGACTTCAGACTAACAATGTGGGACTTTTTAGATGCATAGTAGAAAGCAACCAGACAACATAATCCTCACTGAGGAAAATGTGTTGATTAAAATAAAATCATGAACTTGCAAATAGTTCTCTCTATGTGATATGTAAGCACAAAGAAATATAATTTGTGATAAGAAACATCTGCCCTAGCTGGTTTGGCTCAGTGGATAGAGCATTGGCTCTCGGACTGAAGGGTCCGGGTTCATTTCTGGTCAAGGGCATGTACCTTGATTGCAGGCTTGATCCCTGGCCTTGGTTGAGAGTGTGTGGAAGTCAACCAATAGATGTGTCTCCCTCACATCAGTGCTTTTCTCTCTCTGTTTCTCCCCTTCCCTCCCTTCCACTCTCTCTAAAACTAAGGGGAAAGTGAGAATTAACAAAAACCAAAATAAGAAGCATCTTATATATTTTATAAATTAATCTTTCAATTGTCTCAATTTTTATTATAAAAAATTTCAGACATAAACAAAAGTAGTATGGATACCACATAATCATCCAGACTCAATGGTTTTCAAAATATTGACAATCTTTTTTCATCTATCCTCACTCTTGTTTATTTTGTTGCTGAGATGTTGGAAAGCAAATCACAGACTTCATGTCATTTCACTCCTACATGCTTAATACAGGGGTCAGCAAAAATAGATTTATAGTTGTGAGTACACGAAACAGAGTTTGTTCTTGTATTATTATTATTTAATTATTATATTTATTTATATTATTGGTCTTATTATTATTGTTATTATTTATTATGTTAAGCTTTATTTTTTAGGTAATGATGATTGATAATGTAACCTACTTTTGCCCACCTCTGTACATATCTTTTCTTATTGTTAAACATTATAAAAATGGTTGTTTTTCTTAGATAACTATAGTGTCATTGATATGTAATACCCAATCTATATTCTTTGCTTAAACATGTTTTAAGTGCTCCATGGCTTAATAAGGTTTTCCTAAGGATATTTGGTTATCTTTAGGATAACTATTCAACATTGAACTTGACAGAGACTTAGAGGACAGATAAAATAGATCATAATTCTCATGAATGTTTCAGTACTGAAAGATCTTACTTTTTGTAGACTGATTCAGAAGAGTACTGAAATACGACTAGTATAGCTACTTATTTTTTTGTATTTCAGATGATGTACAAGAAGCTTATAACTTAATCAAGGATCTGGAACCTGCTACTCCTCAGGTAATTAAGAATGTGTTATATTTTTACTAACCAAGTTCTGTTTAAAATGGAACTTTGGAACAATAGCTGGAAGACATATTATAGGATCCCAGAAAACTCCATGTATTGATCTAGGAATGTTTTGTGAGACTATTGGTATAAGAATGAATGTTCTGGGGTTTGGTGTATTTTTTAAACTCCCTTATATGTGGTCATTTCCCGCAAAGAGTTGAGGTTTAGAAATACTGGAAACTAGAATTCTGATGAAAGCAACAACTTACTGATATATCACTAGTATAATTGCCTGCAACTTGGCTCCCCCAACACACCTGATTATTAGCTCCTTGTCTCTGCATTACATCTCCAATGCTATGTATACTAAACACACAGTAGTCATTCAACTTATGGAATGAAAGACCCCAGAAGTCTAAACAGATATATTTCTCAAATGCATTAAAAGCTTTAGCATCTTTTGTATGATTCTTTTTATTTTTTTAAAATATATTTTATTGATATTTCACAGAGAGGAAGGGAGAGAGCCAGAGAGCCAGAAACGTCGATGAGAGAGAAACCAGTTGCCTCCTGCACACCCCCATTGGGGATGTGCCCGCAACCAATGTACATGCCGTTGGCCGGAATTGAACCCGGAAGTCTTCAGTCCACAGACAGACGCTCTACCACTGAGCCAAACCGGTTTCGGCTGTATGATTCTTTTTATGAGACTTCTTAAAAAAGAGAGAGAGAACACCCATATAAAAATTGATAAAGCTGCCCTAAGTGGTTTGGCTCAGTGGAAAGAGCATCAGCCTGTGGACTGAAAGGTCCCAGGTTCGACACTAGTCAAGGGCATGTACCTTGGTTGCAGGCACATCCCCAGCAGGAGGTGTGCAGGAGGCAGCTGATAGATGTTTCTCTCTCATCCGTGTTTCTAACTCTCTAGCCCTCTCCCTCTCTATAAAAAATAAATAAAATATATATATTTAAAAAATTGATAAAACTGCTGAGTGTATCTGTTAAAGAATAGAACCAAGTCTGACAAGAATATAGGTGAGGCCCTAGGACTCCAAAAGAGAATGCTTTACGGATGGAAACTATAGGACTATTTATTTATTTTTAAGAAAGAAACATTAGCAAAGAAAAATTATTATAGCACTGAAAAGGGGAAGTAATGCATATGATGAAATGGTCACAGAGAATGGCAGTGGCTGACAAGATGATACAAATTATTATGTAAATATTTTTACTATTAATTTGTTTCCATTATATTGAAATGAAACAAAACTCCTAGAAGTTTCACTGAGTTATTTCTGCTTAAGATTGAGGATTTACAAATATGGTGGGTTCTGTTATATGGACACTTGCCTGCTGGTACCAAATGAAAATCTCTTAATTCTTTCATTCAGGCCAGGGATAGAACAGAGAAAAGTGACTCTGCGTAGCTTTTGGTAATATATGTGAAGTCCTGAGTTGTAAATAATTAACTTGAAAGATATCTCATAGTTCCACATACCTATGAAATCACTGTTATTGCATCTTTCCAGGAGTATATCCTCAAGGGAGTGGTCAATGCAGCCCTTGGCCAGGAAATGGGATCGGTGAGTATGAAATCGCTGGTAATCTATAGTTTGCAAAGTTATAGTGTATGGAAAAAAACAAAACAAACTTGAATGTTCAGCCATCAGCATGCTGCAGTCCTCATTTCTCCATCTCCCCCAGTCACGTCCCATTGTAAAAAGAATTCTGTTAAAGACAAAAGAGAGAGAGAGGAAAAATTAATGCTAAGAATTGTTTCTTTGTTTTAAAAGAGCCCAATATTTAAACAGTGTATATATCTAATAACAACAAATCATTGCACAGCTTCATTTTTATTTTCAGTGACTTTTCAACATTGTACACCTCTGAACTATAATTTTGGCATCTGTAAAATGGGAATAATTGTTTCTGTTGGAATGCTTTTTATAAATACAAAAACTGTGTCTAAAACTAAGCTCTTATCTAAATATTAATTATCTAACATTCTAAAAAGAATAAAGATTCTTTTATTCTTTAGAATTCTAATATTCTAAATAATAATACCAAGTTCTTTTTGTAATAAAGTGGAATATAAGTATATCTTATCTCCAGCTCACTTCACAGAGCCTCATTCATAGATAGGCTATAAATAGTTATTGAATAGATGAATGAGTTTGTTTAATAAATACTCCTTTTTATAACTATAATCATACTACAAGTTCTGATATATGGTAAAAGAGCAATAAATATTTGTTAAGTGAATGAATGAGTACATGAGTGAGTTAATTTAATGATGGTACTTTTAGGATAGAACTTTGGGATAAATTTTTTTTTCTTGTTTTCTATCTGACCCAGAGTAGGTTTTTTGGTGGGTTTTTGGTTTGTTTGTTTTTTTTAAATCCTCACTTGAGGATATTTTTCTATTGATTTTAGAGAGAGTGGGAGGGGGAGAGACAAAGAGAGAGAAACATCAATGTGAAAGAGACACATCAGTTGGTTGTCTCCTGCATGCCAAGGGGAGCCTATAACCATGCCCTTGACTAGAATCAAACCTGGGACCCCTCAGTCTGCAGGGCGACACTCTATCCACTGAGCCAAACTGGCTAGGGCCAGAGTAGGTGTTAATTCAGTTTCAGGTTCTCATTTTCTAGTTGTGTGTTAATCAAAATTTGTTTTGTTTGGGAGGATTTAAAACAAGAGTATGTGTTAAATCCTGATAAATATGTTAAAACCTTAAGGTATAATATAAATAAGTATTTTCATTTTGTTCCTCTATAGTATTTATTCCTCTTTGTTTTTCAGAGGGATCATATGAAAATTGCCCAGCAGTTCTTCCAGTTGGTGGGAGGATCAGCTAGTGAATGTGGTATGTCTAAAATATGTACTTATGAGCATGATCTGTAATTTGAGCTGGTTGTGTTGTATTGTCAGTCATCGAATAGGATACAAGATACCAATGAGCCCATTAATTAGGAGTCATTTATTGCTCGTGGCCAGTGGTAGGTGTTTCTTTCCAAATCTCTGAGCCCCGAAATAGAGGAAGTGTCTCATATTTATACTTTTCGAGCCTCTTTGTTTGAAAATATTACAAATAACTCTGTGTGAGTTATTGTTACAGATAGTTGTAACCTTGAATACATAATGAGTTTGTACTTGGCATAAGAATATGGGAATTATTTATCAGTACCAGTCTATTCATTGGATGGCTAGCCTGCAAGGTCAGACAGTTAAGTTTATCTTTTTCTATTATTTGAACTAAAAACAGTGGTTGAGCATCGACCTATGAACCAGGAGGTCACAGTTCAATTCCCAGTCAAGGCACATTCCCCAGGTGGTGGGCTTGATCCCCAGTGGGGGCGTGCAGGAGGCTGCCAGTCAATGATTCTTTCTCATCAATGTTATATACCTCTCTCCCTCTCCCTTCTCTCTTTTTAAAAGGGCTAGCTTGTCTTAGATGAGTAACAATGGAGACCATGCCACATTAATTATATGTGGCGGTGTCAGAGTTGGGCAAGAAAATAAAAAGTGATCTGGAGAATACTGTAGCCTGCAGGGCATGTATTCATTTTGAACTCAAAGTTAACATGGAGAGAGATTATTGGTCACTCTGAAATCCTGTGATCTCCATTATGCAGAGGTTTTGTCCACTAAACAGAATCTATAATTTCAGAACTAGAAAGCTGTCTTGTAATACATTTCGATCTCTAAATTATAAATATCTGAAGTTTCTGCTAAAGATGCCTTTTAGTTTCATGAGTAGACATGGTATCTGTTTCCATTCCATTTCAGATACAATACCAGGGAGGCAGTGCATGGCTTCCTGTTTTTTCCTGCTCAAGCAATTTGATGATGTCTTGATTTACCTCAACTCATTTAAGGTCAGTATAGAATTTTCTAGATGACTTTGTATACAAAATACTATATATAATATGTCAGAGAGAAGATATTCTTAGAGATGGCCTTTTTATTATGGTGGCATCAGCTAATTCCTTATGCTTATTTTTGTGTTTATATATTTTTTCTATTTTTTAATTCATCCAAAAATTTGAGGTATACAATTTTAAATATAATTTAAAATGCTAACGCATTGTATTTTGTCATCCAATTATTCTTTTTTTTTTCGTGTTTTTTTCTTTAATATAATAAATCTTTATTGTTCAGATTATTACAGGTAGTATCGCGTGTGCGTCCCCGTACTTCAGTTTTTCAGCACTTGTGCCCTGAATGCTCCTTTATCTTTTCAGCTAGTTGTAGAGCTTCCACTCAGCCAGCTTTCCCGTGGTTCTGGGTGGTAGACGTTTTGTCTTTTAGTTGTAGTTTTGAAATTGTTGTGCACGGCAGCAGTTCAGGTGTGTTTACCTAAGCCCCCATCTTGAATCTTCCTGTGTTTATCTTATATAACTGACGTTTTTCTATTTTATATGATAATGCTCAATGTGACCTATTCTTGGGATGTTTTTCAGAGTTACTTCTATAATGATGACATCTTTAACTTTAATTATGCCCAAGCCAAAGCTGCAACAGGCAATACCACTGAGGGTGAAGAGGTGGGTACCTGCTTTGGAAGGCATTCAAGTGATTCCGTCTAAAACATTGTTGTCTTTTTCTCACTGACATAAAATATTTAAGGGTAAAAGACTATTAAAAGTTTCTTTGTTCTTAGGTCACATTAGAAAATACAACGTGAATAGATACATAGATTTTATGACCACATTAATGTTTTCCTTTTTTGATAAATTTTATAAAAGCATAATATACATGGAGAAAAGTATACAAATCAAAGTATACACTGAGTGGCCAGATTATTATGATCTCTGAACGCATAATAATCTGGCCACTCGGTGTACTTATGTATAAGGGAAAGCTTGCGAATCTTGATATGTCAAGGGACCAGGAGATAGTGGCCCCCAGCCTCTGGCTAGTAAATCCTCTGCTTCTTCCAACTACCCACAATGCAGTTCTTATACATGGAAAAACTGTATTTTAAAATCCCAACTCTGTGGTCAGTCTACACCGAGTGGCCAGATTAGTATGCGTTTAGAGATCATAATAATCTGGCCACTAGTGTATAGCTTTATGGACTTTTTCAGGGTAATAGAACCAAATAACTAGAACCAAATCATGAAACAGAATATTATCATAATCCTAGAAACTCTCTCATCCCCTCTTTGACTCAGTCTCTTTCCTATAAGGCTAACAATGATCTTGCTTCTAACTTCATAGAAGTGATTTGTTTAAATTACTCAAAATAATTCAGTTGAATTATTCAATTGACTTTCATCAATTTAACAAATTATTCTATTTCCACTATGATTTCTTTTTTGGCTGAGTTACTTTAAAATGTTTCATGATTTTCAAACTTGCATTATCCTTCTCAGGTTTTATTTTTATTTTATTTTTTTTGTGCTATTTATTTATTTTTATTTTTTATTTTTTTTAAATAAATCTTTATTGTTCATATTATTACAAATGTTCCTCATTCCCCCCCTCCATTGCTCCCCTCCACCAAGTTTCCATTCAACTCTCTGCCCTTTCCCCATCCCCCATTGTCCTCATCCATAGGTGCAGTTTATATTCAGTCTCTTCCCGCCCCGCCCCACTCCCCATTTCCCCGAGAATCATCAGTCCACTCCCCTTCCATACCTCTGAATCTATTATATTCACCAGTTAATATTGTTCATCAGGATTTTTACTTCCCTTGGTTTTTAGACTCACTTGTTGATAGTTACGTGTTTGTTCATAATTTTTATCTTTATTTTCTTCCTCTTCCTAAAGAACCCCTTTTAGCAATTCATATAATTCTGGCTTGGCAGTGATGAACTCTTTTAGCTTAAATTTATTTGTGAAGCTCTTTATCTGGCCTTCTATTCTGAGTGATAGCTTTGCTGGGTAGAGTATTTTTGGCTGTAGGTTCTTGTTATTCATCACCTTGAATATTTCTTGCCATTCCCGTCTGGCCTGCATGGTTTCTGTTGAGAAATCAGCTGACAGTCTTATGGGTGCCCCTTTATAGGTAACTACCTGCTTTTGTCTTGCTGCTTTTAATATTCTCTCTTTGTCTTTAGCTCTTGGAATTTTAATTATGTGTCTTGGTGTGGTTCTTTTTGGATTCCTTTTGTTTGGGGTTCTGTGTGCTTCCTGGACGTGTAAGTCTATTTCTTTCACCAGGTGGGGGAAGTTTTCTGTCACTATTTCTTTTAATATGTTTTCGGTATCTTGCTCTCTGTCATCTTCTGGGATGCCCATAATTCTGATGTTGGTTCGCTTGAAGTTGTCCCAGAGGTTTCTTACATTATCTTCAACTTTCTGGATTCTCTTGTCTTCTTGCTTCTGTGGAGGAGTGTCCTCTGGCTCTTTGTGTTCCAAATCTTGGACTTGATTCTTGCAATCTTCCAATCTGTTTTTAGGACTCTGCATAATATTTTTTATTTCAGAGAATGTATTCTTCATTTCTTGTTGATCCTTTATCATTTCTTGTTGAACCTTTATTATTTCTTGTTGATCCCTTTTCATATCCTCATAGGTCTCATTTATTTTATCAGCCTTTTCTAAGAGATTGTTGAACATCCTTATAAGCGTGGTTTTGAACTCTATATCCAGTCGCTTTTTGTCCTCCATTTCTTTCGTTTGTGATCTGTTTCCTCGTTTCGACATTTTCGCTGCTTCCCTGGGTTGGTAGGTTGGGAGGATCCGCTGTGTCTATGCCAGGAGACAACCTTATTCCACTAGACTTGGAAACCTGCAAAAGCCTCTCTGAGTTCAGCTTGGAAGGGGCAGAGTTTCAGGGTGGAGCCTACAGCCTTGGCTTCCGGTTAGCCCCGCCCTCTGAGGTCCTGAGTCTCAGTGTACCTCAGTGTCCTTTGGTACTCGCTGCAAGCACCTCTGAGAAAAAGGCGCCCTAGAGCTTCGCCCGCTACCAGACAGTGTAGTCTCCCCCCCAACAAGCCCACAACTGGGGTTCAGAGCAGTTGGAAGTGGGGTTAAGAACAGTCCGGAGCTTATGTCTCCTTCCTGCTAGGGCGATCTCGCGGCCCAAACAACAGTCTGTCCTCTGCGCGCAATGTGCACCACTCAGGGGCTCGGCTTTTTCTGCTCTCCCTGAGCTTCTGCCTTACAGCCCAGATTCCCTCTGTATGAGGCTGGGGCCCGAGGGTCTTGCCCAGGACTGAGGTTCAGTGCAATCAGAACTGGGGCTCAGCACAGTCCTGAGCTTTTGAGTCCTTCCCGCTGGGGCAATTCAGCAGCTCAGGGAACAGTCCCTCCTCTGCGCGCAATGTGCGTGACTCTGGGGCTCTGCCTTTCTCGCTACTCAGCTGAGCTTCCGCCTTACAGCCCAGATTCCCTCTGTATGAGCCTGGGACCCCCAGGGTCTCGCCCAGAACTGGGGTTCAGTGCAGTCGGAGTTGGGGTTCAGCACAGTCCGGAGCTTTTATGTCCTTCCCGCTAGGGAACGCCAGCCAGGCACTCAGCCGCCTCTCCTCTCCGGCTCCGTCCTCTCCCCGCGCGCACCGTGCCTCAGTACCTCAGGCTTTTACAGCTCCTCTGATTGTCCTTCAGGTTTTCTCTTTCCTTCTGGTTCTGGAATTTCCAGTCAGTCAACTTTCCTGTAGTTCTGGATAGTGTCCACTTTATATTTTAGTTGTATTTTTTGAAATTGTTGAGTGCGGCTGCAGCTAGGCGTTTACCTCTGCCGCCATCTTGTTGCAATCCCCTCCTTGTCTCCTTCTCAGGTTTTAAATTTTGATTTCTATCTTAATTGTATTGTGGTCACAGAATGCGGTCTATATAACACCAATTCTTTAAAATTGCATGGTCAATCCCAGTAGCATGGTCATGCATTCTTGAAAATAATATGTATTGTACAATTGTTAATTATTTTGTTCAAGTCTTTTATATCCTTACCAATCTTTTGTAAGCTTGTGTTATCAATAACAGAGAAGTATGTTAAAATCGCCACAATTTTGTTCTTCACTGTCTTAGCAGACCATATAGAATTTGGTAATCTATAAGGCTATGTTAAACATTAATATAAGATAAACAGATATGAATGTTTTTACTATAAAACCATCTTCATGTTTATTCCCTTTCTTTCTTCTTCTTGCAGGTTTTCCTTTTAATACAAAGTGAGAAGTTAAAAAATGATTACATTTACCTCAGTTGGTTAGCTCGATGCTGTGAGTCTTTTGTGTCTTTTTTTACTGTAATTTTTTTATTTTTCAATTACAGTTGACATACAATGTTATATTAGTTTCAGGTGTATACCACAGTGATTAGACGTTATATATCTTACTAAGTTATTACCATGATAAATCTAGTACCTGTATGATACCACATGTGGTTATTACAATATTATTGACTGTGTTCCCTATGCTGTACTTTATATCCCCATGATCATACTGTGAGTCTTTTTTAATTAAATATATTTTTATTGATTTCAGAGAGGAAGGGAGAGAGAAAGAGTAAAAACATCAATGATGAGAAGGAATCGTTGATAGGCTGCCTCCTGCATGCCTCACACTGGGGATTGAGCCCGCAAACTGGGCGTATGCCCTGACCAGGAATCGGACCTCTGATCTCCTGGTTCACAGGTCAACGCGCAACTACTCAGTCATGCCAGCTGGGCTGTGAGTCTTCTTTCAGATGTTATAGAAGAATTATCTTTTTGTTTCCTGCTAATCTTCCGGTGGAAGTTATACAAGCATTTTCTAATTTTGTTTTGTGCTATAAAATAAGTGAACACCAAAACCGTGTTAATAATGCTGGTCAGTTAGGGTGGCCATGCACATATATAATTTACTATGTGATTAGGTCTGCCATGTAGCATTGACCTAGCATGTCCAGCCCTGAAAGATGTCAGATTCTTCCTGTTCAAGTTTCTAGAGTCTCAGTTTACAGTGTTGTTTTGTGTGAAATAATACTGTTATGCTAATTTTATCTTTTCACTATGATGCAGGACTAAAATGGGACAAAATGTCAAAAACATTATTTTTAAAATATTATTTCTTACAATGTCTAACTGTCTCTCTCTCTTTTCACTGTCTTTTTTTGCTCCTTCTGTTCACCTAGATTTAAAATGTTCCCTGAGTTTTAAAGTTGCAGGAAAATTTTAGCAGTCAGATATTCTAAGTGAAGCTGAAAATATATGAGTAGAATTGAACGAATGATAGGTGTTCTCTTTTAAGCAGATGACCTAAGTGGGAACTACTAGAAATCAACCTAACCTAAAAAGACATAATTATCTGAATACTAACGTCAATAAAAAATTTAAGTACAGTAGAATTCAGATAGGGAACCAACTTAAAGCCAACATTGGGAGCTTTTCCTGTAAGAACTATTTAGCATTACTTTTTATATTTGAAACATAGAACTAATAGCAAGACGTAGAAATATATTTCTTGTACATTTAAAAAGCATAAATCTTTGTTTCTTTTCTGTAGATATAATGAATAAGAAACCAAGACTGGCCTGGGAACTTTATCTCAAGATGGAAACCTCTGGCGAGTCCTTCAGCCTCTTACAGCTCATCGCCAATGACTGTTACAAGGTGAGTCTGAGTGAGGATACAGGGAAATTGAAGATCAGCATCACACTGCCGCTTTAGCTATGTGCTGAGGAAGTGTCCCACAGACTAAATGACTACTGGTGAGAAGATTTGCATAGTGATATCAGAAATGTCATCTCTATTATGAATGAACTGAGATCAGAGATAGACAGCATGACGAGGTTTTTTATGTGTATATGAAATAATGATTTAGAGAGGAGGTTTTAGATTTCCAAAGGCTGTGAATCTTTAGATAGCATCCAGATACAGATATTCATCCGGGATTTGAAAATGTGGTTTTGAAGCTTAAGAAAGATGTCCTTGGACATTTAGAGATATAGATTTGGAGAAATCAACATTTCAGTAGTAATTGAAACCCTGAAAAGCAGTGCAATTGCCCAGATAAGAAAGTAAAGTGAGAAAAGTAGATGGTTGCAAATCTTAGGGAATACTAATATGCAAATAGTAGACAGGAAAGACAAAGGAACCAGAAAAGGAAACAGAAGACACAGTCATTTAGTAAAGGTCTGACTCTGTGTGTGTGTGTGTGTGTGTGTGTGTGTGTGTGTGTGTATGACATTTGAAAAGCAGGGGGAGCTTTTTTTTTTTTTTAAAGGATATTTATTTATTTATTTTAAAATATATTTTATTGATATTTTATAGAGGAAGGGAGAGAGATAGAGAGCTAGAAACATCGATGAGAGATAAACATCGACCAGCTGCATCCTGCACACCCGCTACCGGGGATGTGCCCGCAACCAGTGTACATGCCCTTGGCCGGAATTGAACCCGGGACCCTTCAGTCCGCAGACCAACGCTTCACCACTGAGCCAAACCAGTTTCGGCAGGAGGAGCTTTTTAAAAATTAAGAGCATTTTAAGAAATTAGCCTCAAATTCCAGAAATTCCTATTTTTGGTGTATTTCTGCTTATCCAAAAGACAGGAAAATGTCAGGTAAAGATAAAGAGAGTCTAGTGTTAGTCAAAATGAATCATTACAGCCTGGCTGGTGTGGCTCAATGGTTGAGCGTCAACCTATGAACCAGGAGGTTGCAGTTCCATTCCCAGTCAGGGTACATTCCTGGGTTGTGGGCTTGATACCCAATAGGGCTCATGCAGGAGGCAGATGATCAATCATTCTCTCCCAACCTCCCTCCCTCTCTCTGAAATCAAAATTTTAAAAAAAGAATCATTACAAAAATTAAGTGAGTCGCCATCAATAAAAAAGGTTATGAAACAGAAAACTTGAAATTGTTTAACATGACTTGGTGATTGGTATTGATGTTAAGTGAGTTAGGGGAGGCAGAGGGAAAAAAACATCAAAAGATGAGAATTTGGGGGGGGGGCAATGGTAAGATATGTACACATATAATACCTTAATAAAAAATAAAAACAAAGATGGGAATTTAGTTTAGTTTTAGATATAATAAATCTGACGTGTGTTTGGGGCTTCTGGGCCGAGATATGACATGTGGAAAATTACTAGGGTGACCCTGAAGTTCAGGTGTTCATATGAGAGATCAGGATTAGAGACCAGTTTTATTATTTTTATTTTATTATTTTTAAAATATATTTTATTGATTTTTTTACATAAGAGAGAAAAAATGCTTTCTACTACTCCCCCCGCCCCCTCGTTCCTATGTTGTCAAAAACCAAGGAAAGGAGAAAAAAGCCAAGGAAACAGAATGTCAAATCTGCATAAAATGGAGTTGCATGAGGCCTGAGAAACAGCAGTAGGTAGAGAAGAGAAGAGAATTAGAAAGCAGGTGCAGGAAGCTTATTGTGGACCACAGTCTTTAATATCTGATGCTGAGGATAAGGAGAAATGTGAAGCTAACTTAAAAGGGGAAACAAGTTAGGGATTTTGTGGAGGGGAGGGATTTATTTTTGCTGGTGGAGAGGGAGTTCTTTTTCTTTTAGAATAGGGGGTAAGAATATGTCTTTAGCCGAGGTCGGTTTGGCTCAGTGGTAGAGCGTCGGTCTGCGGACTGAAAGGTCCCGGGTTGGATTCCGGCCAAGGGCATGTACACTGGTTGCGGGCACATCCCCGGTGGGGGGTGTGCAAGAGGCAGCTGGTTGATGTTTCTCTCTCATTGACGTTTCTAGCTCTCTATCTCTCTCCCTTCCTCTCTGTAAAATATAATTATATATATATATATATATATATATATAAAAGAGTATGTCTTTAGGTAGAGGAAGAGGAGACATTGAACAGGAAGATTAAAGATTCAAGAGAGTGGGGCATTTTTAATGGAGTGAGGCCCTATTGAAGATGAAAAGGGGATGGGGTTAAGATGAAAGGAAGATAATGACTTAGAAAAAGTTGCCCAGTGGATAGAGACTTGGCCTGTGCACCAAAAGGTTGATTTTTTTTTTCTCTCTCTCTCCCCCCCCCTCCTCCCTCCTTTTCACTCTTTCTAAAAATCAGTGGAAAAAATCTCTGCTTAGGATTAACAACAACAAAAAGAAAACAATTCGCATCACCTAGTGTCTCATTGGTCCACAACTACCCACTAGTTCGGTGGTTCACTGGAAGGACTCATATGTCTCAACATAAAGTTATACTTACAGCTAAGCTTTATTACAGTGCAGGAAGAGGAGGGGAATAGAGGTATGTGAAGGCGAAGACTAGAGAGGTCAAGCACTCATTTTCTGTCCTCCCTCTGTGCAGATTGCACAACGTGTCTTTTTCCAGCTGAAAACTGCAGAGATGTGTACAAGATATCCTTGTTACTGAAAACAAAGGACCAATGGGGAAAAAGGCAGAGTTTCAGTCCTAACATATCAATAGTTGCATTAAATGTAAATGATCTAAATATAATAATTATATTTGACAGTAGATTTAAAAAAAATGACCCAACTCTCTATAAGAAACTCTTTTTAAATATTATGAATAGGTCTCTGGTCGGCAAACTGTGGCTTGCAAGCCACATGTGGCTTTTGCCCCCTTGAGTGTGGCTCTTCCACAAAATACCACGGCCTGGACGAGTCTATTTTGAAGAAGTGGTGTTAGAAGAAGTTTAAGTTTAAAAAATGTGGCTTTAAAAGAAATTTCAATTGTTGTACTGTTGATATTTGGCTCTGATGATTAATGAGTTTGCCAACCACTGATATGGGGGGATGAAAATTAAAGGATGGAAAAATATACCACAATATAGTAGGCAGTTTTTTATCCCAGGAAATGAAAACCAATATCCACATAAATACATATTCACAAATGCTTGCTCTCTCAGGCCAGTTTGAACATGCTTAAGAGATCTGCCAGACTCTCTTCAGACACCTCAATTATATGAGTAAAAAACCTTCCATAACCTCTTGGAGTGTGTGTAGCATCATCGTTCTTCTTTTTTTTTTTTAATGTATCTATTGATTTCATAGAGGAAGGGAAAGGGAGGACAGATAGAAACATCAATGATGAGAGAGAATAATTGATTGGCTGCCTCTTACATGGATCCTATAGGGAACGAGCCTACAACCTGGGCATGTACCCTTGATGGGAATTGAACCCGGACACTTCAGTCCACAGGTCGCCGCTCTATCTACTAAGCCAAACCAGCTAGGGCAGCATTATCATTCTTGACATCTAAACCAAACTTTGGGTGCAGGTACTTTCTGCTTTTGCAGGGTTATATAACAGGAACAAACTATCGATGCATGCAGTAACTTGGAAAAACAAGGACATTATGCTGAATGAAAAAAGCCAATCTCAAAGAATCTCATACTGCTGTTTTATATATATACTAATGGACTGGTGCTCAAAATTTGTGCACATTAAAAGGGAATTAATTATAGGAAATATTTTAATATTGCTATTTGCCCTTTCTCTATAATAGAAGTGTCAGAGATGAAAGAAAATTAATAAAATGTATATGAAAATCTCCCTCTTGTCAGAGTCTGGGGTGCACTGCGGGACCACCACCCACACAAACTTCGAAAACAAACGCAAGAAACCCTGACCCGGCCAGGATCGGTGGCTTGCAGCCTCAGGTCCCCAGGTTCAGCGCTGGGGTGGGGGGCGTAGCCTGGGATCCCCTGTCAAGCCCTGCCGTGTGGGGGACACAGCCTGAGGTTTCCCGGCCAGGCACTGGGGCGAGGAGCGCAGTCTGAGGTTCCCCATCAAGCCCAGTCTCCTCCCCCCGCCCTCCGCTGCGTCATGTCATTACTGAACGGGGACACATGGAGGCAGTGTCAGGTCCCTAGCTGGGGAGGCAGCAGGCAGCTTCACCTCAGCGCTGGGCAAGGGCGCACACACTCATAGGCTTGCACGCCCACAGCATTACATTAGCACTGGGGGCGGCAGTGCCCACCCCTGTCCCCGTCCCCGCCCACAGTTTGATCATGACTGGGTCACTGTAATCTTTATACATATAAAGATTACCTCTTTATATGTATAGATAACATTCTTTAAATCTTATTTATTTATTTATTTATTTATTTCCTTG